>VMDO01004264.1:0-128154 GCA_007922755.1 Pedetes capensis
AAAAAAAAAAAAAAAAAAAAAAAAAAAGATGTAGTCTAGACATCTTTGCTTCTAAGGAGTACTCTGGTTTCACTTTCTCTAGGATGGATCTGTTGGTTCTTCAGTATTGGTACATTCAGTATTCATTTCCAGCATCATAATTCAAAAGCATCAATTCTTCTTCTGTCTCTTTTATTCACTGTCCAGCTTTTACAAGCATATGAGGCAACTGAAAATACCATGGCACGAGTCAGGGAACACCTTCATCTTCAATGTGACATCTTTACTTTTCAACACTTTAAAGAGATCTCTTGCAGCAGCTTTTCCCAATGCAAGGTGTCTTTTGATTTCTTGACTGCTGCTTCTGTGGGCATTGACTGTAGAACCAAGTAAAGCAAAATCTTGAACAACCTCAACCTTTTCTCCTTTTATCATGAGTTGCTTACTGAACTCAGTTGTAAAGATTTTTGTTTACTTGATGTTGAGGTGCAATCCATACTGAAAGTTGTGTTCTTTGATCTTCATAAGTAAATGTTTCAAATCCTCTTCACTTTCAGCAAGCAAAATTTGTTGGTGTTGGAATAGAACCCAGGCTCCATGCATGTTAGGCAAGTGCTCTGCCACTGAGGTGCACCCAGGGCTCTTTGTGTGCCAATGCATCCAGAACCCTCTGTGTCAGCCCAGTGCTACCTAACACATCTCAGCCCCACCCAGCTGCACCCCAGAGTGGTTCTCAGGGTGCCCCACCTGTGTCAAAACCTGCTTTGACCTGGAAGATTTGAAGGCAGTATATTGGATGCCCCAATCAGCTTAGGCAACCTGGGCCCATCACTTGACTTACCTGAAAAGTAAGGGGAACTGCATAGGCTCAGACCTGTGCGTTTTGCATTCAATAAACTCAGAGTGAACTCACTAAGCCCAGGAAGGGAACACAGGCATGTTCAGCAGGTTTCCTTCCTGGGGAAGAGGCAGCCAGTCTAGAAAGGGCCCACAGATAAGAAGGCAATCTTGGTGTAATGCAACAACAGATGAAAAATACGTGTGATGGAGAAGGTTTCCTGGTCCCTCCAGCTCTCACTACACAAAGCTCACTTTTGTCTTGCCACCTGGGGTTTGGGCAAGGACACATATCAGCTAGGCTGGCAAGAATTTCTCTAGGACAGGCTTAGAACAACCCACTTCTGCTTTCAGCACCTTCTTTCAAATACCACCTCGGAGTCATCCCTCCTGACAGCCTGAATCCAGGAGGGAGGTGTGATTTGAGTCAGATCCTGTCCTGGAGTGGAACCACATCCTCTTGCCACCCTCCACCTGGCTCTTCCGCCTTTGTGTATTTATAAGACTCTCTTAAAATAGGTCCCAGCAAGTAGGAGCAGAGACCTGATTTAGGTCAATGAAATCAGCATTTAGGAGAGTAAAGACTCCCTGAGAGCAAAACTGTTTTTCCCCATCTCCTGTCCAGGTTTCAGTATTCTCTAAGTCCCCAGGAGGTGGCCTTCCCTCTCCATTCCGTGTTGCCTCCCAGGTCTCTCCCACCCTGGACCTCTACCTCTTTCTTATCCTCTTCCTGCAGATGGATTTCCTAAAACACAGTGGCTCCAGGCCACCTCCTAATGCTCACTTACTATTAAACACTTTTATTTTGCAAAGTACTTCTCTGTTGTCAGCCCCTTTTCTCCTTGACCCCCTACCACCACTGGGGTCTGTTCTGGGGGAGGGGGAGGCTCAGTTGTAGCAAGAGCCAGGAGGTGCACATGTCCTCTACCTCCTTAGCCTCAAGACAAGTTACCCATCAACTCTGAAGCACTGGAGGGCACACAGAGATGGGGAAGTAGGGTCTCCAGAGTAGGCTTGTCTCAAAGACCTGCTGGTACCTAGCAGAGATTCCATGCTCCATGAGAAAAACCAGCCAGGTGTGTCTCCACCTTTTCTAAGTGCAGCACCTCCCTAGCAGGGATCCCAGACCCTGGTGCCTTGGCCTGGGCCTCCCTCATAATGTCCTATCAACCAGCAAGGTTGCATGGCGGGGAAGGGCCATGGCTTCCTGGCTCCTCTCCGCGTCCCAGCACAGCAGTTTCTGTAGGCTCTGCTGTAGGGGCCTGTGTCAGTCAGAGGTCACAGGGAAAAGGCTGTTGCTCAGGTGGCGAACCTTGGCTTTGGGATGGTGGTGGAGGCTTAAAGGAGGGCATAAGGCAGATCAGAAGCTCTGATCAATTCTAAGAGATCTGCAAAGACCCAAGCCCAAGGCAAAGTGTATAAAAAAACAAATTCAGGCTGGGAATGTAGTTCACTAGTAGAGTGCTTGCTTAGCATCCACAAGGCCCTGGATTTGAATCTCCAGATCTGCAAATAAAAAAGTAAGAAAGAAAAAAAAAAATAAATAGTATATAAAAAAAAAAAAAAAAACCCAGTACCTTCTGAGGTGACAGAGAACATGAAAGATCTGGAAGTTTTATTGTCTTTAATATGAATTGGATGCCCTCCCCTGCATCTTGATGGGGCCTGGGCAGGAGGGGAAAAGAGAAACAGTTAGAGAAGATATCCTCCTTCACTGGTGGTGGAACTTCAGGCTAAGTCACTTCCAGATCACTTCCAATTAGAATGGATGACCATGGTAAGTTTCTTTCTTTCTTTTTTGGGAGGAAGAAGGTACTGGGGTTTGAATCCAGGGCCTCCTCACATACTAAGTACTACTACTGAGGTATAGCCCTAGCCACAGTACTCAAGCACTCCTGATGGGCCACCAAGTACTGCTGGAAACATCCACTGAGAATGTTCTGAATGCCACAGCGGCAGGGTGCCATGGTGCACATTGGTAATCTTTGAGATTCCAGAGGCTGAGGCAGGAGGATCAAGAGCTGGAAGCCAGAGGCAGCTTGCGTAACTTAGTGAAACTCTGTCTCAAGATAAAAAATAAGAAAACGACAAGGGGTACAGCTCAGTGATAGAGCACTTGCCCAGCATATGCAAGGGCCTGGGTTCAATCCTCCAGTGCTACAATAAGTAAATAAAATAAGTAAATAAATAAATAAGGGACTGGGAGTGCAAAATCCAGTGGTAGAGCACTTGGCCAGCATGTGCACGGCCTAGATTCAATCCCATATACTACCAAGAGAGAAGGGGGGGAGAAATTAGACTACAGTCTGATTTATAAAGGGTATTGGCTGATGCTTAACTGGCTCAAATCTATGCAAATGAAAGAAGACAAAAAAGATGGATGGGGTTGGGTTGCAAATGGCAATTCTCCCACTTGTCTGATCTAGGGCTCTTCATAGTAGAGGGTTGAAAATCCTTGGCGGGCTCCACACCCCTTTGTTTCCAGCCTCCCGCAACTCTGCTCAATCCACATACAGGACAATTTGAGAAGCATACCTATTCAGACCCCTATCTCCCTGAAGACAGAAATCCTAGGCCTGGATAATGGGAAACAGGGGTCTTCAGGACATACCCCTTCTCTCCCTGCCACCGAGACAATGAACAATGGTGGGCAGACAACATCTCGTGCAATGGGAACATTCTGAAAATGGGATGGGAAAGCATGAGAAAGTCTAAAAATTGCAAAAGCCAAACCAAAGATGGGACAAATTTCTTCCCCAGGCAAACGTCAACAAGAGGTAATTATTCCTCCTCCCCTGCTGCTCCTGCTGCTACTGCTGCTCCTGCTGCTCCTTTTTTGTTGTTGTTATTGTTGTTGTTGTTTTGGGGGCTTTTTGGTTTCTCTTTTGAGACAGGGTTTTTCTGTGTGGCCCAGGCTGGCCTGGAACTCACTATGTAGACCAGGCTGGCCCTGAACTTGTGTCAATCCTGTGCTATGATTACAGGCCTGTGCCACCAAGCTGGCCAAGAGGCAACTCTTGGCTCACGATTTATCCAAAGCATTTCTTCAACCCAAGGAAGGGAGTGGGCATGGAGTGTATCTGGGTCTTCCTTGAGCTGTACGGAGCCTCAGGGTGGAGGGCATAGTGGGAACAGAGCAGGGGAGGCTTTGTGAGAGCCACTGGTCCGCTGGCATTTCTCCAAGGGAGGTCAGCACAATGGCCACTCATCCTTCTATTTGTTCACCAGATGTTAATTTGTTCTCAGGAGAGAGCACACTCAGGTTGTCTCAAAGCAAAGCTACCAAATAACCGGCTAATTCACTTGCTGCATATCTGTTAAACACTGAGGTAAATTCTTTATAAGATTGCATAGGCACATGAGGGTTTTGGGGGGAGTGGAGAGGTTTGGGGATTGAGGGCTGAAAGGTTAGAAAAGAAATGGAAGATTCAACAATATAGTGACTGTAGTTAATAATAACATATTGTGTGTGTGTGTGTCTGCACGCGCATGTGGGCACATGAGCCCATATGCACATGCTCTGAGAATCTAACTCAGGGCCTCATGTATGCTAGCCAAACAGTCTATCACTGAGCTAGACTCCCAGCCCAGAATGTTCTCAAAGAACAATAAGAGTGGATGTTTAATGTTCTCAACACAAAAATGATAACTATATGAGGTAATACGTAGATTAATTAGCCAGTTTAGCCATTCTAACATGTACATATACTCCAAAACATCACATTGTAAATAATAAATACATACAAATTTATCTGTCAATTAAAAAAATGGAACATTTGGCTACCTAACTTCAGTGAGTTTATCCTTGAATTTGAAAACAGACTATTACAAAGGAGGAAAAAACAAAAGCACCAAGAGATAAGCTAATACAGTACAAACTAGTAAGTAAACAGTGGGTATGCAATAATAGAGTGATCAGAACAGAATGAAATTAAACTAAGAGGTTGGAAGTGGTAAATAATTACACATAGCCAGCTAGACCCTCCCTGTGATTAACGTGTTAACCTGGGATTCTAGCCAGATGGAACTATGGGTCCAGAAATCAGACCTAGATTTTCATTCTGGTTTTGCAGCCTACCCATGCTGCCACCTTTAGTGAGCAAATGGTGAGCCATTTTCTGTTTTAGTGTCAGACAAAAAACAAAGGAAATACCATATATATGTATTATAGAATTTGTGCTTTGAGGTCTTAGGGGTGGGGAGCTGCTAAGATCACTTCAAACCACTGCTTTTTGTTAGTTTCCAATAAAAGGGACCCCAAAATCAACCTTAACATTAACAGTGCTCTTCGTAATGCAGTCCTGTGCTTCATTGTAGCTTGTGTATATGCGAGTGTGGACAATAACTCCACCAAACCCACCTCAAGGCATGAAGAAGAAGAGAAAGCACCAAGTTGGCAGGACACTGTCTCAGTGTGCTTCCCTTTATCTCAACAGACATCATTTCTGGTGCAAGGGTACCAGACCTCCCTTTTCCTCCCTCTCCTCTGCCCAGGATTTTAAAACTAAGACAGGGCATCACCCCTAATTTCCTCCTTCTCCCCATAAAACCCATAATTACTACCAGTGCCTTCCAGTAGCTTTTCGTTAGCTCTGGCTTTCAAAGGTAGCACAGGCCTTCGGCAACCTTCTCCAAAACTTCTCTTGTGTCTGCTCTCTTGTTCTCCTGAGCTCTTTTCCTTCCCCCCAACTTCTCTAATTGCCTTTTTCTAGCTAGCTTTCCTTCCTTTTATTGACACATTCTTTCTAAACTTTTATGTGCTGCACTATAATAAAGCCAAGATTGCCAGTCCATAAGATTGGAAGATCCACCTTTAGAGGGATTTGGGGTGTATAGCAGACTGTCCCCCCAACTGACGGCTAAGAATATAAAGGAATGTCGGGAACAGGTGTGAGGACTGTCCTCAATCCTCTCCTCAGTGGCAGTGGGGACATTTTCTTTTCTTTTCTTTGATCTTGTGCAGCAGCTTAATCTTACTGCACTTTTTCTTTACAACCAACTCTGCATATGGTAGGTTGTTGTTGTTGTTAGGTGCCATCGAGTCAGTATCCGACTCATAGCGACCCTCGTAGGGTTTTCAATGGCTGACTGTTTCGGGATTGACTTGGGAGTGGATTGCCAGGTCCTTCTCCCATTTTTGCAGTGCTGGGAATTGAACTCGGGACCTCAGAGACTGCAGCGCAGCACTCTACCAACTGAGCTAAATCCCAGCCCGAATATAGTAGGAGGTGACACTAAAATCTCCTTCTCTAAAGGCTGCCTGCTCAGCTTTAGGCTATGTGCCACTTGTGAGTAGAAGCAGTTTGAGATGTTACCTTAGCAAAATATCCTGGAGTACAAAGAAACAGGCCACATTTCATGATCCTCCATAGGTGGCTCAGTAAGAAGCTGACTGAGGCCCCAGGCCAAGTGCCAGGGACAGGTACTTGACTCCATGAATGGGCTTTCATATCACATAGCCCTGTGTTCCACTCTCATCTTTGCTACTTATGAGGTGCACATCCTTGGACAAATTCCTACTCTCACTGAGCTTGGGTTTTCTTGACTGAAAATAAACTTCAGGTGGAACTGCTGAGCCAGACAATATTTTTCAAACTAAGAATCATCACTTGTCAGTGGACATAAATTTAGTGGGTCGCAAACATTTTTTTTTTTTTTGGGCAGTGCTAGAGATGGAACCCCAGAGCTAGACAAGCACTCTATCACTGAGCCACATCCCCAGCCCTGCAAACAGTATATTTTAAAAACTGAGCCAGAGGCTGGGCACGCAGAGTACACTAGTAATCCCAGCAACTTGGGAGGCGGAGACAGGACAGACGCAGCCTGTAACCTTGTCTCAAGATAAAAAATAAAAAAGGGGCTGGGGGTGTAGCTCAGTGGTAGAGCATTTGCAAAGTATGCATGAGGCCCTGAATTCGGCCTCCCAGTACTGGAGGGGGGGGAATTGAACTGGGCATCATGGTGCACACCTGTAATCCCAGCGACTCAGAAGGCTGAGGCAGGAGGATCATGAATTCAAGGCCAGAGACAGTCTGTGCAATTTAGCAAAACCTTATCTCAAAATAAAAAACAAAAGGGGCTAGGGCTGGAGCTCAGTGGTAGAGCAGTAGCCTAGCATGCGTAAGACCTTGGCTTCCACTCTCCAGTACTTCAAAAAATGAAAAGAATTTGACAGAATGGTATCACAGTCACCTCACAAAGTCAAGATTAAGTATCATTCTATTAAATATTTGTTCTAGGTATTATCTAAATGTGTAAGTGCATGTTTGTGCTGTGTTTACACTGGCAGCATAAAGCATATTTGTGTGTGTGGTGGGGGACGGGTCATGGAATAAAGTCCAAGCCTCTAACATGGGAGGATCAGCTGAGACCTGGGTAGGAGGCAGCAGGTGATGTCCCACACCAAATATCCCACCTGAGCCTGTGTGGGCAGGCTTAAACATCCTTTCATTCTTAAACTACCTGGCTCTCATCATTCCAAGTCCTCCCCTAAACTCCCTTCCCAGGCCTTCCTCCTTTTCCCCAAATCCTCCTCTTAGGCTCAGCACCTGGATTACAGCCCCTTGGGTAGGGCTTGGCTCTGCTCCCCAGGCAAACTCTAAGCTCCCTGAGGGCAGGCTGGCAACTTTTCCTCCCTTTAGCACAGGTCAGTACAGGCTCCACACAGTGGATACAACCAACCACAGCAGAAAAGGGCAACTAGGTCCCTGGAGAATCCGATGCAAAAAGTCTTCATGGAGAATCACCCCACAACAGGCACTGAGCTGTTGCTGTTACTGCCATCATATTACTGACTTCAGAAGACCCCATGCAGTGGCAAGGAGAGCATGAATTAGTTTCTTTTTTGGGGGGAATGGTAAGGCAGAGTCTTGCCATGTAGTCCAGGCTGGCCTAGAACTCGCTATGTAGCACAGGCTGGCTTTGAACTCCTGGTTCTCTTGCCTCAGACACCTGAGTGCTGGGATTACAGGCGTGAATTACCATGCCTGACTAGTATCCCAATGTTACTGCTGTTGTTTAGTGTCATCAAGTCGGGTCTGACTCATAGTGATTCTCACGGGGTTTTCATTGGCTGATTGTTTCAGGATTGCTTTGGGAGTGGATTGCCAACTCCTTCTCCCGTTTTTGTGGTGCTGGGGATTGAACCCAGGTCCTCAGAGAGTGCAGAGCAGCACTCTACCTACTGAGCTAAACCCCAGCACCATCCTGATGTTAAGGGTAAAGAAACTGAGGCTATTTATTTCTTTATTGCAGTATTAGGGGGGAGGGAGGGGTGAACCCAAGGCCTTGCATATACTTTCCAAGTCCTCTACCACTGAGCTGCACACCTAGCCCCTTTTTTATTTTTTATGTTGAGATAGGTTCTTGCTAAGATATGCTGGCTGCCTCTGGCTTATGAATCTCATGCCTCCACCTCCAGAGGCCCTGAGATAATAGGTATGCACTACTGTGCCCAGCTTCTAAGGCTATTTTTTGTGGCACTTAAGGATTGAACTCAGGGTCTCACACATACTTTGCAAGTGCTCTACCACTGGGCTACAACCAGAGTCCACCTTTTTTTTTTTTTTGAGTGAGCGTCTCACTAAATTATGCAGACTGCCTCTGACTTGAACTTTCGATCTTCCCACCTCCACTTTCCAAGTTGCTGGGATTAAAGACATGTGCCACCACATCCGGCTCTGAGACTATTTTAGAAAGACATTTATTATCCTAATTTCACCCAACAAATAAACTGCAGAGCAGAGATCTGAATGCTAATCCAATTTTTTGTTTAACTCATTCACTCATTCATTCATTCTTTCTTTCAACAGATACTTAATGAATGCCTACTATGTGCTATGCATTGTGCCCAACAATGAAGACACAAGATAAACAGTCTCTGACCTCAAGGAAGAGGTTACACTTGAACATACAAATGTGGTCAATACTTAGAAGGGATGGAGTGGAGGCTGGATTGGAGACATATTTCACGAAGGTATGGGGCAAGCTGAGAGGATCACTGGTTTTTATATTTTACTTAAATTTAAGTCTACAATGTTGAGTTGTCTTTTTCCAGGGCCCCATGCATTTTAGACAAGTGCTTTACCACTGAGCTACATCCCCAGCCTGGCTCTTCTTTTCAGTGAACACGTATTACTTTATGCTACTTCAAAGAAAGAAGCAGGTGGTCAGCTATGTGGGATGCTGCACAGATGCAGGGATGGAGGCTGTTAGAGACCAGTGGATTGGTGAACTGAAGTCTGTGGGGGATTCATGGGCCTAAGTGGCTTGCCTTTGACTATCAAGGACTTATCCATGTGGCAAACAGCAAAAAGGAAAGAGCAGGACTTGGATCTTAGGAGTGCAGGTGGTTGTGCAGGGAGAGAACATGGAAGGGGACTTTGGCATCTCTCATCTGACAAGCAACACATTTCCTAAAGACTTAGTTCACAGCCCCACACAGCAAGGAGTTAACAGTAAACCAGAGGTTCATTTTACAGGTCAGAAATTGGAGACCCAGACAGGAAAAAGGCTTTGTACACGAGCCCACAGAGGATTTGACAGCTGATCACAGACAAGTCCCAGCTCCCAGGAAACACAGGCCTTGAGAAGAGAGGAGGCGGTCAGAGAAAAGAAGAGGGTGGCAGTCCTGGCCTGGCAGTGGAGGAAGTAGTGTTAAGGACACTGAAATTCGTGGGTGCGGTCACTGAGTAGGTGGTGATAGGGGTGTAGGTGAGAGAGAAAGGTATGCAAATCTGAGGCTGTAAACCAGGGAAGCCTTGCGGTCAGGTGAGTCACTGTACACACACCCCAGGTTCTCACAGCTGGGAAATATCTGCTGCAACTGGAAACCCAAAAACTTCCTACCTTATTGCCTCTCTTAAATCTCCACATTTTGTCTAGCTAGGCGTTCCTACTCAAGCTTGTCTAACCAAAGAGGAGAGTGATCAAGGATGTCATGTCTCCTGAAAGGATGGCAAGGATTATCCTCTGCACACTCACATCTTCGTTGCCTTCCAACCTTTTTTAAGTACTAAGGATACAACCCAGGGCCTTGTATGTGCTAGACAAACACTCTAGCACTGAGCCACATCCCCAGGCCTGCCTTTCAAATTTTATATTTTGTTTGTTTGTTCAGACAAGGTCCTCACTATGTAGCCCAGGCGGGCCTCAAACTTGTGATCCTCCTGCCTCAGCCTCTCAAGTGCTGAGATTACAGGCCGGCGCCACCATGGCCAGCTTACTCTTCAGGTTTTAATGTCACTTGGCTTGGGTACGTCCTTCTCAGCCTCTCTCTTCCTCAGTCTTTACCACTTTTTTCCCTCACCTGTTTCTCCTTTCTTTTTCTCTGACCTGTTGCATCTGCCTCTTGCCATGTGTGTCGGCCTTATCTCCCTATGCAACACTGGAAGCAGTACCCTAACACTATGATCAAATACCGGTAGTTTATTTCCAAGGAAGTCCCCAGTGTGGGTAACTAGGAGGCACTGGGTGCAGCTGCCAGGCTGAAGCGGCATCCAACCGCGACAGCTGCAGCAAGTCAGAGCACCTGACTCGAGCTGGCAGGAGGTTGTGCTGGGGGCCCAGCCCAGGACACAGGAAGCCCTGTCAACAGGTGGCCTGTACAAGGTCAGCCAACTGGGTCCATGCCCCGGGGGGATGTGATGGAGAAAACACTCATAAACAAGCTAATCTGCCCAGAACAGATCCCCCCACCCCAGGCAAGAAACCCAGTCCCAACTGAACTACGTCTGCTTTACCCTGCAGCCCAATAACATGTTCCTGTCTTTTGCTCTCAATCTCACCTGGGGGGTGGGAAAAGATCTGCAACAAAGAATGCAGAAGGCCACCCTGGTTCTATCAAGGACTGGCTTCTGCACCAGCACTGTGGAGGCTGAGGCAAGAGGATCTCCAGTTTGAGGCCAGAGGCGGCCTACACAACTTGGTGAGACCCTGTCTCAAGGTAAAAAATAGAAAAGGAGCTGGAGTATGGCTCAGTAGTGAAGCGCTTCTGAGGTGCTGGGTTCAGCCCACCAGTGTTGCAAAAAAGGATGGCTCCCAGATTTAGCTGTCATTGAGGATCACTGAAAGGCACTTGATAAAAATGATTCCTGGACCACACCCAGACCTGTTAAATTAGAATTTCTCAAGTGCTTTAGGTGGTTCATTAGTAGTCAACTGGGCACCACCAACTTTTGGGACCAAGTGAGTCATGTGACTGTGCAGTCCCCAGCCTGAAGTTCTGTGATCCCCATTTCTCCATGCCTTTGTATAAAAAACAAAGTAAGAAAGGAGGGGCTTAGAGTACAAATCAGTGGTAGAGCAGCCACGTAGCATGCCCTATACCCAAGGTTCAATTCCCAGCACCAATAAATAAATAAATAAATAAGATAAGAAAGGATGCTGTTTTCCTGCTTACACCATAGAAAATAATAGTAGTAGCCTTATCTCAGTTACTCTTCACAACAACCCTGCCAATATTAGTAGTATTATCCACATTTTATGGGTGGAAAAAGTTAAGCTTTTCAGCTTAGTAATTTGTCAAGGAATACTCAGCCAAGTGAGAAATGGAACCATGATTCAAACTCAGGTTTATCCAGGGCTGAGTTCAAACTACTTACCCAGCACCATAGCCTGGGCACTGGCCCCTGAGAAGGAATGCCAGCCCTGGCACTGCGGTGCTGTCTGGACCTCCACCAATGGCCAGGCAAGTTCCTGAGGTTGCTGGATGGTGAGGTCATCTGGAGGATCCAGGGTGGGCACTCCGGGGAGTCCGGGCAGCAGTCATCGATATGACAGCACAAGTAGGGTGCCGAGATTGCTGTGCACCTGCTGAGTGCCCACACCCAGTGCCCACACTCCTATCACCACACCACTCTGCTCCACTTAGTTATCCTGCCCCCTCCACTGCCATGCGAGCCTTTTACAGAACTCGATTCAGAGAGACATGGTAGGAACCATGGTAGGAACCCACAAGCACAATTCAAGTTGTCAAAATCTTAGATTTGCCTCCTCCCACGAGCCTCCCTATTCAAACCTGCTTTCAAAGTAGCTTAGCTTGACAGGTGAAGGACATTTTAGAGGTATTTCTCCTAAAACCTTGTGCATTTGCTAGAGATCAAAGCCTTAAGTTAGATTTTGAAAACTATAGCTTACAGTTCTTTAGATAAATTTCAGCCAACATTTAAAATTTGGGAAATCGCACATAAAATTCCCAATTTCTACTTTCTCTTAAAAAGTAAGGCAAACTGGCAAAAACAGGGCCCATAACCAAATGGAAATAAGGGGTTGGAGCCAAGTAGCAGCTGCTCATTTATTTATTCATTTAACTTTTTTTTTTCAGCTTCTACCATGGGCCAGCACTGTTCCAGATATTGAGGGCAGGAACTCTTCCATTATACTTCATTTACTTAAGTTACCTGCGTGGGCCTTCCATTTTTGAGCCCCCAGAACTAAATACACAAAGGTCAGGAAGTCAAAAAGGCCCCACAATTCCACTTCTTGCCAGCTCCAGTTTTCTGAATGGAGAACATCAATCCCTAAAAGCATCCACATCACCCAAAAAGTCCAGTCCTGGGCTGGGATTTAGCTCAGTTGGGAGAGCGCTGCACTGCAGTCTCTGAGGTCCTGAGTTCAATTCCCAGCACCGAAAAAATGGGAGAAGGGCCTGGCAATCCACTCCCAAGGCAATCCGGAAACAGTCAGCCATTGAAAACCCTGTGAGGGTCACTATGAGTCAGATACCGACTCGACAGCCCCTAACAACAACAACAATTTCTTTGGGCTGGGATTTAGCTCAGTGGGGCTGGGATTTAGCTCAGTGGGTAGAGCACTGCACTGCAGTCTCTGAGGCCCAGAGTTCAATTCCCAGCACCGCAAAAATGGGTGAAGGGCCTGGCAATCCACTCCCAAGGCAATCCCGAAACAGTCAGCCATTGAAACCCCTATGAGGGTCGCTATGAGTCGGATACCGACTAGACGACACCTAACAGCAACTGTAATCCCCGTTTGGGCTGGGATTTAGCTCAGTTGGTAGAGCGCTGCGCTGCAGTCTCTGAGGTCCCGAGTTCAATTCCCAGCACCACAAAAATGGGAGAAGGGCCTGGCAATCCACTCCCAAGGCAATCCCGAAGCACTCAGCCGTTGAAAACCCTATGAGGGTCGCTATGAGTCGGATACCGACTCGACGGCACCTAACAACAACAACATATCTTATTTTTTAAAGTAATGTGGGTTTGCCCTAGAATACCCCCATGGTTTGTCTTCTCTCCACATCAAAGCTCCATCATCCGGTCCCTAGTTCACCAACTTGTCATTAACCATTGGATTTCCCAATTCTGTGTTCAGGTGCTACGGTTTGAATATGTCTCCCAAAATTCCTGCGGTAGAGACTTAATTCCCAATGCAGCAATGTTGAGAGGCGGGACCTCTAAGAGGTGGTTAGGCTTGATTAGATGAATGAATTAATTTCATTGTTGAGGGAATAAGTTATCACAGCAGCATGTATCTGATAAAGGTAAACTCAGCCTCCTTCCCATCTCTCTCTCATGCTCTCCTACCCTTCCACCTTCTACCATGGGATGATGTACCCAGAAGATCCTTACCAGATACAGGGCCCTCAACCTTGGACTTCTCACCTCCAAAACTATAAGAAATAAATCTCTGTCCTTTATAAGTTATCCAGTCTAAGCAATATCTCCCCAGCCATCCAGCATGCCGGACAAGGACAAACTTAGAAACATCCAAGAAGATGAAGTTATGAGTGCTGGCTTATCAGTTTAAATTCCTCAACTTTGGTCTTCTGGGTCTTCTACCAGCTAGTTTAGTTCCACATATCTGCTTTCCTCAGTCTGTCATTCCAATCTGGAAATTTCCCTTCATCCCATTCGTACCTACAATTGTGGTTTTCGATATGAAGTGTCTTCACAAGACTCATGTTGAAGGTTTGGTCCCCAATTATTGACAGGTGATTGGATCATGAGGGCACTAACTTCATAAATGGGTTACTTTGTTGATAGGGTCATACTGAAGTTTGGAGGAAGGTCACTAGGGGCATGGCCTTGAAAGGTATATGGTGTCCCTGGCCATTCCTGTCTCTGTCTCTGCTTCCTGGCTGCACTCTTCCTCCTCCCTTCTGCCATGACCTTTCCGCCTTGCCACAAGCCTGAGCAATGGATCCAGCTGACCATGGACTGAATCTACGAACCAAAACAAATCTTCTCTCTCTTAAATTGTTTCTCAGGTATATTGTCACACTGATGAAAATCTGACCTATCTTTCCACCTAATAACAAGGACATTATCTCACATATATAGAAATCCTTGTTTCCTAAGAGCTAATTGGGAACCAAGATGAGTGAGGAAAAATACCTAAGCAATATGTCAAGAACAACAACAAAAAAATAAAGAAAGAAAAGAAAAAAGAATCAGGAAGTCAATTTTAAATGGGGCCACAGATGTGGTTATTTAAACTTACCATAGGACAAACAGCCTATCTATCTAATCCTTTGATTTCTTTCATCAGAGTTTTATAGTTTACCTCATATGGGTCTTACACATTTTGTTAGATTTACACCTAACTACTTCATTTTTGGCAGGTGCTCCTGTAAATTGTGATGTGTTTTTAATTTCAATTCCATTTGTTCATTGTTCAGTAAGTAGAAATACAACTGACATCTGTATATTAACTTGTACTCTGCAATCTGGCTATACTCACTAGCTCCTAGAGTTTTTCATTAATTCTTTTAGATTTTCTACATAGACTATTGTAGGAGTCAGGATTCTCTAAAGAAACAGAAGCAATATAATATGTAATACACACACACACACACACACACACACACACACACATGTTGTTGTTAGGTGCTGTCAAGTCTGGTCAAGTTGTGTCTGACCCATAATGACCCTCAAAAAGGTTTTCAATGGCTGATTGTTTTGGGATTGCTTTAGGAGTGGATTGCTACATCCTACTCCCATACATACACATATCTGTGTGTGTGTGTGTGTGTGTGTGTGTGTGTGTGTGTGTGTGTAAAATAAAAATAGATTTATTAGATTGGTTTACACATATAGAAACAGAGTAACTCCACAACAGCACCTTCAGAAGCCAGTGGTCACTCAGTCCAAAGAGCTAGAAACCTTTAAAGTCTCTGCCTGACCCTAAGGTCTGAAAGCTGGTGGTCTGGTGGTGAATCCACACTAGAGTTGAGAAACTGTAGTCTAACATCTGTGAGTGGTAGTAATAACATGCACACACTCTGCTCCAGGAAAGTTTGAGACTGCCTGCCAAATATCACTGGCTTCCCCTCTACCTCACATCTTCCTTCAGAGCCCTATCCCTGGATTGTGCCATGTTTGTTCAGGGGCAGGCCTCTTCCCCTCAGTTACCAAAGGGTCTGTCAGTTCTCTTTGGAAACACCCTCAAAGATTAATTCCAAGAATCTCAATCTAGTCAAGTTGACAGTGAAGGCTAACCATTCACAACTATCATGTCATTTGTGAACAAAGACAATTTTATTTTTTCCTTCTCAATCTTTATGCCTCGTATTTCCTTTTCTTATCTTATTGCACTAGCTAAAAATTCTAGTCCTACATTGAAAAGGAATGGTGAGAGGGGGTTTCATTGCTTTGTCCCTGACATTAGGGGAAAGATTTGAGTTTCTCACTGTTGAATGTGATGTTAGCTATAATAGGGTTTTCATTTGTTTGGGGGGGTGCATTGTTTTTGCTTTAAGACAAGGTCTTGCTGTGTAGCCCCAGCTGTCCTGGAACTCACAGTGTAGTCCAGGCTGAACTCAAATTTAAAGTGATCTACTTGCCTAACTCTCCCAACGGCTGAGATTATAGGAGTGCACCACCATGGCTGGCTTAGCTATAGTTTTTGTAGACCTTCTTTATCAGGTTGAGGGTGTTCCCCTCCATTCCTCAAATACTGAGAATTTTTATCATGATTGTTAGATTTTGTTAAATGTGTTTTTTGCATCTATTGATATGCTGATAGGATTTTTCTTCTTTACCATGTTGATGTGATTAAGTACATTAAGTTGATTTTCAAATGCTGAACCAGCCCTGTATTCCAGTGAAAAATGGTTATGGTATACAACTTTTTACACACTGTTGGATTCAACTTACTAATATTTTGTTGAGGATTTTTGTATCCACAATCATGACAGATTTTGATCCAATTTCCTTTTCATACAACGTCTGGGTTGGGGATTACAGTAATCCTGGCCTCAGAGAATGAGTTAGGAAGTATTCCCTCTGCTTCTATCTTCTGGAAGAAACTACAGAAGTGGCAATATCTTCCTTAAAATGTTTGGGCCTAGTGCTTTTTGTTCTAGAAGGATATTATTGATTCAATCTCTTTAATAGTCATAGGCCTATTCAGATCATCTGTTCTTGTGTGAGTTTTGGCAGATAGTCTTTCAAATAATTGATCCATTTCATCTAGGTTATTATATTTGCATGCATAGAGCTGCTGTTCATAATTTTTTTCTTTTCCTTTTTTTTTTTGTGTGTGTGTGTGTGTGTGTGTGTGTGTGTGTGTGTGTGTGTGTGTGTGGTACTTGGAGACTGAACACAGGGCCTCACCTGTGGTTTGCAAGTACTCTACCACTGGGGTGCATCCCCAACGCACTTTTTATTTTTTTATCTTAAGACAGGGTCTCACTAAGTTATGCAGGCTGCCTTTGGCCTCAAACCTGTGGTCCTCCTGGCTCCACTTCCCAAATTGTTGGGATTACAAGTGTGAGCCACCACTCCCTGCTATAATATTCTTTTATTAACCCTTTTAATGCCAGGGGATATGTAGTAATATTCTGATAAGTCTGATATAAGTAATTTATGTCATCTTTTTTTCTTTGTTAGCCTGGTTAGAGTCTTACCAAATTTATTGATATTTTCAAAGAACCAGCTTTTAGTTTTGCTGATTTTGTCTACTGATTACCTATATTCAATTTCATTGATAACTGCTACAATTTTAATATTTCTTCTGCTTACTTGGAATTTAATTTTCTTTTTTCTAGCTTCCTATTATGAAAGCTTACATTGTTGATGTTTCTTTTTTCCTTTGTAATATATTCATTCAGTGCCAATAAATTTCCTTCTAAGCACTGCTTAACTTTTGTTAAGTTATAATTTCATTGTCACTTAGTGCAAAATATTTTAAAACTTCTCTCAGAAGCTGGATGTGGTGGTGCATGCCTACAATCTCAGCGCTTGAGAGGCTTAGGTAAGAAGATCATCATGAGTTCAAGGCCAGCCTGAAAAGAGAGATCCTGCCAAACACATCTTTTTTCTCTTGAGATTTTTCTTTGATCCAAGCGTGATCTGGAACTATGTTATTTAATCTCCACATATTTGAGGATTTTTCCAATTGTCTTTCTGTTATTAGTTTCTAGTTTAATTCTATTGTGATCTGAGAACAGACATTGTATTAATCTATCCTTTTTAATTTGTTAATTTGTTAAATTTGTTTCATGACCCAGAATGTGATCTATATTCGTAAACATCCCATGTGAGCCTGAGAAGAATATGTATTCCGTTATACATATATATATCATTGTTGTTAGTTGCCATTGAGTGGAATCTGATTCATGGTGACCCTCATGGAGCTTTTAATGGCTGATTGTTTCAGGATTGTTTTGGACTGGACTGCCACATCCTCCCATTTTTGTGCTGTTGGATATCAATCAATTATTTCCAGTTTATTGGTGGTGGTGGTGAGTTTAGCTATATCTTTACTGATTTTCTTGCCTACTAGATACGTACATTTCCTGTTAATAGTGGATTCATTTACTTCTTGCAGTTCTGTCTTGCAGTTCAGTTTTTGCCTTACGCATTTTGACACTTTATTGTTAGGCATATACATCTTTAAGGATTATTATGTATTCCTAGAGTATTAGCCCCTTTATCATTACATCTCTCTTTATCCTTGATAACTTCCTTTTGTGTATGGACATGTGCACTGATTGGGATCGAGCCCAGGGCTTTATGCATGTTAAGCAACTGCTCTACCACTGAGCCACATACTCAGCCCTTCATTTTTTCAGACAGGGTCTCACTATATAGCTCAGACTGGCCTTGAACTTGCTATGTAGCCCAGACTGGCCTCAAACTCATGATGCTCCTCCTCAACATCCCAAGTGCTGGGACTATAGGCATGTGCCATCAAACTACCTTCTTGAACCTGGTTCTGATGCTTACTCAAGTTTCTTCAAATTGTGTTCTGGTTTGGCTTGTTTTTACCTTTTATTTTATCTTGTAATTTTTTGTTGACAAGTAGATATAACCTGAACAAGATAGTGCATGCCTGTAGTCCCAGAGACTCAAGAGGCAGAAGTAGGAGGATCTCAAATTCAAGGCCAGGGGCAGCCTGTGTAACTTAGTGAGACCCTGTCTCAAAATTAAAAAAAATAGAAAATGGGCTGGGGGTGCAGCCCAGTGGTAGAGCACTTGTAAAGTATGTTCAAGGCCCTAGGTTCAACTCCCAAGTACTGCAAAGAGAGAGAGAGAGAGAGAAAGAGAGACCAAGACAGAAAGACAGACACAGAGGAAGGAATGAAAAGTAGACATAAGTACTGGGTTAAAGGAGCTATGGCCAATAGGCCTTTAGTGATGTGTTGGTAAGGGGGTGTGTGGATATATTCTATAATCCTGTGATTAGAATTTAATCCTTTGGTAAACCTCTGCCTCTGGTCTGTGAACCTCACCAAATGCCTCGGTCTCCCCACTTTGGGTGGAACAGGATGACTAGAGGGCTGGAAGTAGGTTATTTCCCTTCTGTCAGGTAAGTCAGGCCAGCTGGTGAGGTTCTGGTGAAACAGTTTCTCCTGTGGGAAGGCCTTTTTAAGAAAAGAATGCTGTGGAGTGTTTCAAAATGCTTCCTTTCACTTTCCTCTACTGCAAGTACAAAGATTTTTATCCAATATTTACTGTGACAAACCAGCAGAGTTCCTGGGGGTGAAACTCACAGTTGTGAGCAGGAGGGGCCAATGTCTGGGTCCCCTTGGAGTTTTAACCCTCAGACTTGTCCACACCAAGTCGCCAACAATTCATCAATTACAGATTAGGTTTTCCTACTGGGACACTGGTTTCCACAGAGGAAACCAGGTTTCGGCGTGTGGATTTCTGCTTTAGAAAGCTGTGATTATAGCCGGGCGTGGTGGTGCATGCCTATCATCCCAGCAGCTCGGGAGGCAGAGGCAGGAGGATCACAAGTTCAAGACCAGAGGCAGTCTGTGTAATTTAGCAAGACCTTGTCTCAAAAAGTTAACAAAAAATGGGCTGGGGTACAGCTCAGTGGTCCAGCACTTGCAAAGCTTGTAAGTGCGAGGCCCTGGGTTCAACCCCCAGTACCACAAAAAAAAAAAAAAAGAAAAAAAGAAAAAAGAAAGTTGTGATTCTCTGTTACTGCTGGGCTGTCTAATTTGGGGGGCAATGGTTTTCCCTGTGACTTTATTTCTTTTAGGGATGTAAGAAGAGTTGCTGGTTTTCCAGCTTGTTTAATTTTTCACTTGTTAGGATAGAGGGCTAACTTCAGAGCTCCTTACATGCTGGACTTGTTTTTTGCTTTCAAATCGACTTTTTAAGGTATAATTTAGGGCAAGTGCAAGGGCACATGCCTGTAATCCCAGCTATTGAGTAGGCTGAGGTGGCAGAACTGAAAGCCAGCCTGAGCAAATTAGCAAGACTTTGTCACAAAAATAAAATCAATAAGTGAACTATAATCTATATGCAACAAAATATGGTTTTTGCCTGTTTGTTTGTTTGTTTTGTTTTTGAGACAGAGTCTCCCTGTGTAGCCCAGACCAGCCTGGAACTTTGTAGACACCCTGGTCTAGAACTTGTGTTGATCCTCCTGCCTCACCCTCCTGAGTGCTGGCATTACAGGCATGTGTGACCACACCAGGCTCAAAAGATAGCCATTCTAAGTGAACAGTTCCATTAGTGTTGATAAATGTATATGTTTGTATTGCCTCAACTGTCTTCTAGGCTTCCTGGGTAGTCTAGTGTGCAGAGTTGAGAATCACTGCCCTGACATTCTGAATGGCCAGCTGGAACCTGTAGACTACCAATTCTGACAGCATCCACTGAGTCCTGGCTTTTTCACATCTCTTGTTCCTGGATGGACATCTATAAACACCACCTTGCCATACGATTCCACGTTTGATGACTCCTAATGTCATAGAGCCTGCAGCCATACCACTGTGTCATTTGATCCCATCAGATCTCAGAAGTTAAGCAGGGTAGGGCCTGGTTAGTACTTGGATGGGAGATTGCCTGGGAATACCAGGTACTGTAGGCTTGGGAGAAGGACCTGGCAACCCACTCCCAAAAAACAATCAGCCATTGAAAACCCTATGAATAGCAGAGAAGCACTGACAATAGCGTTTCGCTTGTTGTACATAAGGTCGCTGTGAGTCCAACATCGACTCAAGGGTACCTAACAACAACATCAGAGAATCAGGCTCAAAGTAAAGATGGAAAATTTATTTAAATAGTCATTTATCTATCCTTCACATACGTACTGAGCTGCGGCCATTCCCATAGCTGGTCCCTCCCTCCCCTTCTCTCAACTTTTGCTGTCTTTGGACTCTAAGTATCTTTTTCCTCTCCCTCAGCCAATAAGCTTCCTATCCCATCAGGTCAGGCCTATAGCCGTACCACAGTGCCATCCAATCCTGTCAGATCTCAGAAGCTAAGCAGGGCTGGCCCTGGTTAGTACTAGGATGGGAGACTGCCTGGGAACACCAGAGGCTGTAGGCTTAGAAGAAGGATCAGGCAACCCACTCCCAGAAAACAATCTGCCATTGAAAGCCTACAAATAGCAAAGAAGCACAGACAAGAATGTTTCACCCGTTGTACATAGGGTTGCTATGAGTTAGACACCAGCTCAATGGCACCTAACAACAACAACAACAACAACAACAACAACAATGCATCACGCTGGGTTCCTCATCATGCCCCTTGCATATCCTTGCTTATCCCTGTCTTCATCCTCCTCTATCTCCATCTAAGCCCTCTGCATCACTTTAGTCTCAGTTCAAGTTCCTTCCTGGGCAGTGATTCTCAGCCCTGGCTGCACACTAGACCATCTCCATGCTAGATTTTATTTCTTGTAAAGGGGTTTCTGGGTGCAAGAGAGAACATGTCAGGAAGATGCACTTTTTTAATGGTGTATTTTGTTTGTGCAAGAATAGCATAGTGACCAGGCACCATGACACACACCTGTAATCCCAGCAACTCAGGAGGAGGAGGCAGGAGTATTGCAAGTTCAAGGCCAGAGGCAGCCTGAGTAACTTAGCAAGACCCTAAATCAAGACTAAAAAATAAAAAATGGGCTGGGAGAGCAGCCCAGCAGTAGAGCACTTGCAAAGTATGCACAAATCCCTGGGTTCAACCCCCTAGTATCACACATACACACACACAAATAAAAAAAAATAGCATAGCTCTTGGGGCACTAATTATAAGTCATACCTCTTTTTGTCACCTGCATCCTATGTGTACCACATATCCAATGTTTATTGACTGGACTTGAGGTCATAGAGCAAACACCATTGGAAAGGTCAGAAGCCATTATGAGGGGCAATTTAGCATCCTCCAAACTTTTTCAGTTTCTTTTCTTTCCTTTCTAATTCCTTGCCTCTTTCTTTCTCTGTTACAGCTTTCTTGGTGTGGTGTCATTTTTTTTTTTTTTTAACTTCTATAGATTGAACCCAGGGCCCATGCATGCTAGGCAAGCACTCTACCATTGACTTGCACCCTAACCCACTGGTGTCGTTTTTGGGCTAGCCTGAGACCTGGTGGCATTCTCATCATTGCTTAGCTATGTACCTTCTTATTTCCTTCCTTCTCTCTCCCTCCTTCCTGTCTCTCTCTCTCCTTTTTTTCTTTTTTAATGATTTTTTGTTACTAAATTTTTAGTTAGTGTACAATTTAAAGGGTTTCATTATGATATTTCTATATATGCACATCATTGTACATTGCTCATTTTCACCTCACCTATTACCTTCTCATGGCCCCTCTCCTCTCCGCTGATCCCCATCCCACTGACCAATGGCCCCCCTCCTGTTTGCAGGTTCTGTGTGTGCATATACATATAAATTCAGATCTTGCCTTTGAGAGCAAA
Organism: Pedetes capensis; assembly: GCA_007922755.1. Lineage (NCBI taxonomy): Eukaryota > Metazoa > Chordata > Mammalia > Rodentia > Pedetidae > Pedetes > Pedetes capensis. Next base: position 21,925 of record VMDO01004264.1, read on the forward strand.
GATTTTCTCCCATTTTGTAGGCTGTCTCTTCACTCTGCTGTTTCCTTTGCTATGCAAAAGCTTTTTAATTTCATGTAATTCCATTTGTCAATTCCTACTATTGTTTCCTGCACTGTTGAGGTCCTTTTCACAAAGTCCTTGCCTAAGCCTATGTCTTGAAGCATTTTCCTTATGTTTTCCTCTAGCAATTTCAAGGTTTCAGGTCTTACATTAAGCTCTTTGGTCCAGTTTGAACTGATTTTTGTACAGGGTAAGAGAGAGGGATCTAGTTTCATTTTTGTACATGGGGATATCCAGTTCTCCTAGCACCATTTATTAAAGAGGCTGTCTTTTTACCAACTTGTATTTTTTGTACCTTTGTCAACATTAGGTAACTGTAGCTGCATAGGTTTATTTCTGGATCTTCTATTCTATTGCACTTGCCCTACATGTCTGTTTTTGTGCCAGTACCATGCTGTTTTTGTTACTATGGCTCTGTAGTATAATTTGAAGCCAGTTATTGTGATATCCCCTGCATTGCTCTTTCTGCTTAGGATTGCTTTGGTGATTCAGGATCTTTTGTGCTTCCATATGAATTTTAGGATTTTTTTGTTTTCAATTTCTGTGAAGAATGTCATTGAAATTTTGGTGGGGATTGCACTGAATCTATAGATTGCTCTGGTAATACAGACATTTTTGCAATATTCTTCTGATCCATGAACATGGGAGATCTTTCCATCTTCTAGTGTCATCTTCAATTTCTCTCCTCAGTGTTTTAAAGTTGTGTTCAAGTTCTGTTTACTTATGTGTGTGTGGTGTGGGGTGGGGGAGGGCGGCTGAGCCCAGGGCTTCCCTGTACTTTACAAGCACTCTACCGTTGAGCTACACTCCAGCCCCCTTTTTATTTTTTATCCTGAGACAAGATCTCCCTAAATTACACAGGCTGCCTCTGGTCTTGAACCTGTGACTCTCCTGCTTCTGCCTCCCTAGTTATTGGGATTACGGGTATGTGGCACCACACTCGGCTCTATTTTAAAGTTTTCATTGTCTTTCACCTTCTTGGTTAGGTTTATTCCTAGGTATTTTATTCTTTTTGAAGCTATTGTGAATGGGAATGTTTTCCTGATTTCTTTCTCAGCCTGGTCATTATTGTTATGTAGAAAAGCTACATACTGACTTTTGTATGTTGATTTTATTTCCTACTATTTTGCTGAAAGTGTTTATCACCTCTAAGAATTTTCTTGTTGAGTCTTTAGGGTCTTTTAAATACAGAATCTTATCATCTGTGAATAGGGATAATTTGACTTCTTCCTTTCCTGTTTAGATTCCTTTTATTTCTTTCTCTTGTCTTATTGCTGTGGCTCATTTCAATTACTAAATCAAGTAACAGTGGTCTCTCTCCCTCTTTTATTTATTATTTACTTAACATATTTATTTACTTATTATTGATTGATTGCAGTGCTGAGGATCAAACCCAAGGTCTTGCACATGCTGGGTAAGTGCTCTATCATTGAGATACATGCCCAGCCCCTGTTTTTTTTTCGTTTTGTTTTGTTTTGTTTTTCGTTTTGAGACAGACTCTTACTACATAGCTTAGGCTAGCCTTAAACACTCTATGTAACCCAGCCTGGCCTTGAACTCCAGGTCCTCCTGCTTCAGCCTCCTGAGTGTTGAGATTTGAAGCATGTGTCACCATGCGTGGCTCCTTATCTCTTTGTTGACTATTTTAAGTGTGAAAAGAATGCAGAAATATCTTGCATGCCTAAGGCATGGGAACACTAGACTCTTCATTATCTCCTGTTTCTAGAGTCACCTCATTGGAAGAGAAAGTCTACAGTGGAAGTTCCCTACCCTGGCTGACCTTACCAATCAGTTGGAGGCTGACCCTTGGCTCCTCGTCTCCTCAAATCTAATTGTCCTGTGGTAAAGAGCTGGGCATGGAGAAATCTTTGGTTTTTTGTTTGTTTGTTTTGCAGTGCTGGGGATTGAACCCAGGGCTTTGAGCATGGTCGGTATGGACTCTACCACTGAGCCACACCACCAGCTTGGCATGGATACTTCTTAAAGCTAGAGTCCTTAAAGACCCTCAGATGATTCAAGTGTGCAGCCAGGCTGAGAACAAGGGAATAGATCCAGGGTTCCAAAGCCTCAGCCTTCTCAGCTGAGGGTGATGTCCCCAGAGATGACCACCGAATCTGACATGCACTGAGAGACCAACATCACTATGCTAGGGTAGAGTAAAGACAAGCTCTTTGTCTCTAACACCAGAGCCCATAAGGACCCTCCCTGACAAAGTCAAAGCCAGCATCACCCTGGGGAGGGCGGGGAGAAGACTGCTCTGTAGGTAGAGGAATGCCACGAACAGGCAGGCCAGCTGCCCTGTGAAAGTGAGACCATGTGCTCTTGATGGGGAAAGGGAGGGTTAAAGGAGGTAACACATGGAAAGCAGCTGGCACAGGAGTCATTCTCATGAGGGTTGGCCTTCAGACTAGGTGTCTTTATGTTCAAATCTTTTGCACAAGGAAGAGGTGGCAAGTAAAATCAGTTCCATTTCACAGATCAGGAAAGGGAAGTTTGAAGAGATGAAAGAACTTTCCTGTTTTCCCACCTCCTCGTGGCCAGTTCACTGTGCAAGTCACTTCACAAAGGTGAGCACTCACATCTGACGGCAAAGATGATTCATCATGACACTTTGAACATGGTGAGTAACCTCCCATAAAATGGAACAATGGGAGCTCCTGCACCTGACAGGGCCACTGTATTAAATGAGATTATGTGTCAAGTACACACAGCTGGGCTATTATTATTACTACAACTCTGCCTCCCACTTTCTACCCTGCCTAGCAATAACAGATTTACTTGTCTTTCTCCTCACCTAATCCATCGGCCACTTTTCTCTAGTGCGTACGTTCTCTCTATGTTTAAATTACTTTTGTAATGAAATACATCTGAAGGAATATATGTTGTTTGTTGGTAGGTGCTATCGAGTGGTATCCGACTCATAGTGACCCTACCCTACGTACAACAGAACAAAACACTCCCCCATACTGTGCCATGCCAAGCCCTATTGTCAGTGCTTCTCTGCTATTCATAGTTTTCAATGGCTGATTGTTTCGAGATGGCTACAGGAGTGAATTGCCAGGTCCTTTTCCCATTTTTGTAGTGCTAGGGATTGAATCCAGGGAGTAGGACCTGGCGCGAGCCACTCCCGAAACAACTAGCCATTGAAAACCCTATGAATAGCAAAGAGACATTGTCAGATATAGTGCCGGAAAATGAGGCTCCCAGGTTGGAAGGCACTCAACAGACTATTGGGGAAGAGTTGCTTCCTCCAAGTAGAGTTTACCGTGATGACGGAAATGGAGTAAAGCCCCAGGGTGCTCAACTTTCTGATGTGGTACAACTCAAAAGGCGGAGAAACAACTGTAAACATCCATTAATAATTGGAACATGGAATGTACGTAGTATGAATCTAGGAAAATTTGAAATCATTAAAGGAGAAATGGAGCGCATAAACATTGACATTCTAGGCATCAGTGAGCTAAAATGGACTGGCATTTTGAGTCAGACAATCATATGGTCTACTATGCTGGGAACGATAAACTAAAGAGAAATGGGGTTGCATTCATCATCAAAAAAGACATTTCAAGATCTGTCCTGAACTACAATGTTGTCAGTGATAGAATAATATCCATACGCCTACAAGGAAGGCCAGTTAATATGACTATTATTCAAATTTATGCACCCACCACTAAGGCCACAAATGAAGAAAGGGAAGACTTCTATCAGCTTCTGCAATCTGAAATAGATCAAACATGCAATCAAGACATACTGATAATCACTGCTGACTGGAACACAAAGGTTGGAAACAAAGAAGAAGGCTCAGTAGTTGGAAAATATGGTCTTGGTGACAGAAACGAAGCTGGAGATCGCATGATAGAATTTTGTCAGACCAATGACCTTTTCATTGCAAATACATTTTTCAACATCATAAACGGAGACTATACACATGGACTTCACCAGACAGAACATACAGGAATCAAATTGACTACATATGTGCAAAGAGATGATGGAAAAGCTCTGTACAAAATGTCAAAACAAGACCAGGTGCTGACTGTGGATCAGAGCATCAACTTCTCATATGCAAGTTCAAACTGAAGCTGAAGAAAATTAGAACAAGTACACAAGAGCCACGGTATGACCTTTAGTATATCCCACCTGAGTTCAGAGACCACCTCAAAAATAGGTTTAGTACATTAGATACAAATGATAGGAGACCACAAGAGTTGTGGCATGACATAAAAGATATCATTCAAGAAGGAAGCAAAAAGTTCTTTAAAAGACAAGAAAAAAAGAAAAGACCAAATTACATGTCAAAAGAGACACTGGACCTTGCCCTTGAACATCGAGCAGCTAAAGCAAAAGGAAGACATGATGAAGTTAAGGAACTAAACAGAAGATTTCAGAAGGCAGCTCGAGAAGACAAAAACAAATATTATAATAACATATGCAAAGAGCTGGAGGCAGAAAACCAAAAGGGAAGAACAGGCTCTGTGTTTCTCAAGCTTAAAGAAGTGAAGAAAAAATTCAAGCCTCAAATGGCAGTAGTGAAAGATTCTACAGGGAAAATATTAAATGATGCAGGAAACATCAAAAGAAGATGGGAAGAATACACAGTCATTATACAAGAAAGAATTGGTAGATGACCAACCATTCCAAGAGGTTGCATATGAAGAGGAACCAATGGTGTTGAAGGACGAAGTGGAAGCTGCCTTGAAAGAACTGGCGAAGCACAAGGCTCCAGGAATTGATGGGATACCAATAGAGATGTTTCAACAAACAGATGCAGCACTGGAGGTGTTGACATGTTTATGCCAACAGTTTTGGAAAACAGCTACTTGGCCAACTGACTGGAAGAGATCCATATTTGTGCCTATTCCCAAAAAAAGGGGTCCAACTGAATGTGCAAACTATCAGACAATATCATTAATATCGCACACCAGCAAAATTCTACTAAAGATCATTCAGAAGCGACTGCAGCAGTATATAGACAGGGAATTACCAGAAAATCAAGCGGGATTCAGAAGAGGGCAGGGAATCCGGGACATCATTGCTGATGTCAGGTGGACATTAGCCAAAAGCAGAGAATATCAGAAAGATGTCGATCTATGTTTTATTGACTATGCAAAAGCATTTGATTGTGTGGATCATAACAAATTATGGAAAGCACTTTGGAAAATGGGAATACCAGAACACCTAATTGTGCTCATGAGAAATCTGTACATGAACCAGGAGGCAGTTGTTCGAATAGAACAAGGAAACACTGAGTGGTTTAAAGTTGACAAAGGTGTGCGTCAGGGCTGTATACTTTCACCTATCTCTTCAATTTATACGCTGAGCAAATAATCCGAGAAGCTGGACTTTATGAGGAAGAATGTGGCATCAAGATTGGAGGAAGACTCATTAACAACCTGCATTATGCAGATAACACCACTCTGCTTGCTGAAAGTGAAGAGGATTTAAAACACTTACTGATGATCAAAGATCATAGCCTTCAATATGGGTTGCGATTAAACATCAACAAAACAAAAATCCTTACCACTGGGTCAGCACACAACTTCACAATAAATGGAGAAAAGATTGAGGTTGTCCAAGATTTTGCTTTGCTTGGCTCTATAATCAACACCCGCGGAAGCAGCAGTCAAGAAATCAAAAGACGCATTGCTCTAGGAAAAGCGGTGGCAAAAGATCTCTTTAGAGTATTGAAAAGCAAAGATGTCACATTGAAGACAAAGGTGCGTCTGACTCACGCCATGGTATTTTCAGTGGCATCATATGGTTGTGAAAGCTGGACGTTGAACAAGAGAGACAGAAAAAGAATGGATGCTTTTGAATTGTGGTGCTGGAGACGTCTATTGAATATACCATGGACTGCCAAAAGAACCAACAAATCTGTCCTAGAAGAAGTACAACCAGAGTGCTCCTTGGAAGCAAGAATGGCCAGACTGCGTCTTACATATTTCGGACATGTAGTGAGGAGAGAACAATCCCTGGAGAAGGACATCATGTTTGGAAGAGTGGCAGGTCAACGCAAAACAGGAAAACCCTCCACCAGATGGATTGACACAGTGTCTGCAACAATGGGCTTAAACATAAATAAGACCGTTTGCCTGGCGCAGAATCGGCAAGTGTTTCGATCTGCTGCACATAGGGTCGGTACAAGTCAGCGGCACCTAACAACAACAACAACAGGGATTGAATCCAGGACCTCAGAGTGTTCAAAGCAGCACTCTACCAACTGAGCTAAACCCTAGCCTCAAAGGAATATATATAGATGGCTTAAAGAATAGCATCTGTGTACCCATCACTCTACTTAATGAAACAGACATAACCAATTCCTTTGTAGCCCTTTGTGCCTCTCTTCAATCAAATCCCCATCTCTCTTCCCACAAACAGATACCCTGCTGAACTTTGTTTCCTTGAGGGTTTTTTTGTTTTGTTTTTGTAACCTAGGGGTCAAACCCAGCACCTCACACATACTAGACAAGTGCTCTCTACCACTGAGCTACACTCCCAGCCTTTTTTACAAACCAAATATAGATGAATCCAGCAATTACTTTTCATCTTTGTATCCCCCAGAATATTGAACTTCATAGGTGCTGGCTACTCAGGAGCCTGAGGCAGGGAGGCTCACCTAAGCCTAGGACGTCAAGACCACCCTAGGTGAAAAAGTGAGATCCCCATTTCAAAACAAGTAAGTAAATAAATAAATAAATAAATAAATAAATGCTGGATAAATGACTGGCTGTCCTAGCAGAACAAGAGCCAGAACTGGCCTTTTGCTTTCTCAGCTATTTAATCTTGGACAAAGCTCTCTGAGCCTCAGTTTCCTCATCTATAAAAAAAAAAAGAGGAGCAGTTTCATGCCCACTGGCTTCCCTTCCTGCCTGAGTCCACAATTAACTAGATGTTTCCTGGGCTAGGAGTTGACATTCATAAATAACTACTGCAAGCTACTGGAGAATGATGTCAGACCTTCCCAAATCAAGTGCCACCCCTCACTAGTTGGGCTTCAGATGGGTTACAAAGGTACCAAAGTATCAACCCCTGGAGCCCTTGGGCAGCAGAAGCCAAGAGCTGGCTGCATCCAAACACAGAGCCCCTTATCTTTACCTGCGTGTGTGACACAACTATTATCTTTTCTTGTCATTTACTGTGAGTGCCAATAGAAAAAAGCTTAAAAAGCAGTTAAATTAGATAACTCGCTTGGTTTTGATCAGGAGGCTAGATTTAGCCTATAAATCCAAGATGATTTCCTCCCCGGTGCCCCTTCCTGTCCCTTTTTGGATGCTCACTGGCCCACTCTTTAGAGGCTATCTCATTGGTTTCTGGTCTCCAAAGCCATCTAGAAAGAGCACACGGAGGGTGGAAATATCTTAATGCAAGAAGTGAAAAGCAAAGCCTTGAGAAAGCAGTGACCTCACAGCCCCCCCACCCCCATGAGTCCCAGGCTTTCTCTGCAGCAGAGGCAGAGACAGGCACGTGCCCCTGGAGCAGACCTATAGGGTCGTGTCATGTCCAAGGCTCCCTGCAAGGAGACAGACCTCCCCACAGTCCTCTCAGCCCAGTTGCCTGGGCCCAGCCACAGCTGCTGGCAGGGCGTCTCCAGGTCTAAAATTAGCCTGGAGCTCCCCACCCAGGCAGTTCCACCACTCACTCTGGCAGACAGGGCCCTGCGGTGAGGTAATGACTGGGAGCCTGTCTGCCCAGCCCCAGGACAACGAGGGGTTAGGAGAAGGTACACAAAGCAACCTCCCACCCTCCCATCGTGGGCAGACTCTGGCTGGGCCCTGCAAAAACACGCGGGAAGGAGGGGATCTGTGTGCAGGAAGCTTGACTCCGCTCTGCTTCTTCCATCTGTTTCCATGGGGGGCACCCTGGCCCAGCCTTAACTCCAGTCACACCAAGGACTAAACAAACCTCCTGAGAGTTTTAGATTTGCCTGGGTTTTGACTATTCCCATCATGCGAAGCACTGTAAGGATGTTCATCAAAGTGGCTGTCCTGAGTCAGTAAGCCTGGAGGAAGAATCCAGAGGTACCACTCCCTGCCTTTTGAGGGGTAGTCTGTTTCCTGGAGGGGCACCTCTAGCAGGGCTCCCTCCCAAGGCTGAGCCTATGACTCACTAACTCCTACCTCTAGTTTCCTGGGCTACTGTTGGTCTGGTTAGGAGGCCTGTGGCAGGAATTACCAAAATTAGCAGCCAATTCCTCAGCTAGTCCTTGCACAGAAGTCCTTCCACCCCTGGGGTCAGCAGAGGGGTGGTTATGTGACAGCTGCCCAGTGGGCAGGAAGGGATAGATGGGGGCCAAGCCCGCTGGGGGGGGGGGGGGGAGGGCCCAGTCCATAGCTCAGACGTGCAGAGGAGAGCTCAGAGAAAGATGGCCGTGGTCACGAGGGCCCATGGAAGACTTTCCACCAAAGGCTCCCCAGAGCTCTTCTCTAAGGATCGTTACGCACAGTTCATCCAACCTCAGCCCTCCTTCACAGCCCCTACCTATGGTGCCGCCCCTTCCATCCCCAGTAGGAGAAGAGAATGTGTGAGCCAGGGAAGGTGCAGCACAGCCACTCATCCGCCTGAATAAGGCAAGGCTACACAGATAGTAAGCCTGCAGCTGTAGCCCTGTGGCATCCCATCCCGTCAGATCTCGGAAGCTAAGCAGGGTCAGGCCTTGTTAGTACTTGGATGGGAGACTGCCTGGGAACACCAGGTGCTGTAGGCTTGGGAGAAGGACCCAGCAATCTACTCCCGAAAATCAATCTGCCATTGAAAACCCTATGAACAGCAGAGAAGCACTGACAATAGTGTTTCACCTGTTGTACGTAGGGTCGCTATGAGTCGGACACCGACTCGACAGCACCTAACAACAACAACACATAGCTAGTAGTTGATGGGGATCAGGATTTGAACCCAGGCATCTTCCCCAAGACTCCTTTGTCCTGATTTTCCTCTAGCCACATCCAACTCAGAATCCTCAGAGCTCAGGTAAATACCATGTTCTTTGTTAGAGACAGAGGGGACCTGAAGGACCATAGTCAGGCCTCCATTTCCAAAAAAAGAAAAAAAGGAAACTGAGGCCCAGTGGCAGAACTGACTTGCTCAAAGACACAGAGCCAATCCATTCATTCATTCACCTCAGAACCAAGACAGAAACACACATCCTCTGACTCCTGACTCCATCTATGTGCTTAAAAGAAAAAGACTGATTTTTTTTTGAGGTGGGGAGGGGTGAGTGCTGAATGTAAGTCCCATCTTGACTGCTGTTTGTATAGAGTCCAGGATCCACTGCACTTATAAATGGTAAGCCTTGAGTGAGTGTGGAAAATTGCCCAACCACGAAATGCCACATGGGAAGCTCCATGTTTCTTCTAGGCCAGATACTCTGTAACTGTCACATAGTCTCCACTTTTCTCCTCCTAGTATGGCAAGCTTAGCTGATCACACAACTTACCAGTGACTCTTCTTGCTCATTGGCCAAAGATGCTGGTTTCTTCTCAGGTCTCTTCCTTCTGGACCTTTCATCTGCACCTGACACTGTTGGTCACCTTTCCCCTATGCAGATTCCTCTGGGCTGGGGATGCAGCTCAGCCAGAGGGCACTTGGCTAGCACGGGCGACACCCTGGGTTCCATCCCCAGTGGGAAGAGAAAACAAAATTCCTTAGACATATGATCTCTTCCCTCAAATTTCCCTAACGATTAATTTTGTCCCCATCATTGGCTGGTTGTAGACAGCCCAGGCTTTCCCCAGGTGTTTCCCTTTTCACTGCTGATAACCAGATTCAAAGTTCCTCTGCGCCCCCAGCATTTGTCAGCCAAAGAACCCCAGCCCACTGATGTAAGGGGGGATTTGGCAAGAGTGGGGCAGCAACACCATCAAAGCCACAGCCACGGAACAAAACGCCCTCAGCCAGAGTTGAGTTACTCAAGACTCTAAAACAAGAGGCCCAACCCCTGCCCCCCAATCCCCAGCCTCAGACCAGTACCAAGAGAAGCTGTGTCATAAGGACAGTCTCTACGCATGGCTTGCATTACCACCTGAGCTCTGCCTTCTGTCAAATCAGTGCTCCCACCTTACATCCATGGAAACATTGTCCCCTGTGAAGCTGGTCCCCTGGTGCCCAAAGATTTGGGGACTGCTGTTCTTGAATGTATCTTGTGGCCTGCTGAGGCTCAGAGCCATGCTAGTGCTGAGAGTCAGAACTCCTGTGGGCCTCCCTACTCCTTCAGTGACAGGACAGGTAAAGTGAACAGGTCCTTCTGGGCCCACTTCCTCTTGCCTTAGTTTCTCCTCTTATATAAAGGAGGGAGCAGGCTCTGCTTCCTGTCTGCCCAGTGAACTCTAGGACTCCTCAGCCCAGATGGTAGTCCCTTCCACCCCAGGGCTCCAGCTGGAACAGAGGACATCTTCCCAGATGGGTGGAAAAGGACCAAACTTTCTTCAGGGAGAAGAGAGGTAGAACCCCTGATCCTCTAAATGCAGCTGCTGCTTTGAGCCCCCAGGAGAAAGGCTCCTCACAGAAACAAAGTAGGGTTGTTCTCCCTCACCTCTACTCCTGCCCTCTCCTGACTGGTACACAAAACCCCTGCCAGCTGGGGAAAGCACTCATTGCCCTAGAACATTCCAAACCTTCTCAGCCATATAAAAGATCATAAAAATATAGAAAAACAAGTCTTTCTTGACAGCTTCTTTTTGAAAAATGAAAAAAGTTGGTAGAAGAAACAACTTTTCTTTCCTTCTGTTTCTCAGGCTTTCAATTTCTAAATATGCCAAGTCTAATCACCTTGACCAAACTAAGTAATCTTGCTGAACTAATAAAAAGCTACTTTTGATTTGTAAAAGCTGCAAAAATATTTTATAATTGTTTCCCTAAAAATATCACAATTTATTTCTATTTCCCAGAAATTGAACCTCCCTGTTCTTTTTAATATCAACTAACACCTCGGGCAGTGTATACCCATTTTTCTCAAAATGGTAAATACAGGCTGGGCAGGGTGGCTTTCACCAGTAATCCCAGCAACTAGGGAGGTTGAGGCAGGACAATAGCAGGTTCCAGGCCAGAGGCAGTCTGCATAATTTAGCAAGACCTTGTCTCAAATAAAAAGTAAAAAGATGGGCTGGGATGAGGGTGCAGCTCAGTGCTAGAGCACCTGCAAAGCATACAAATGCAAGTTTCAACCTCCCAGTACAGAGAAGAAAAAAAAAAGGTGGTAAATACCCCTTCCAACTTGATGGCTTTTGCTTCCATAAATATTCCCCATAATGGACAGGTGGTATTTCCTGAGTAATATAACTAAAGTTTCACTCCTATAGAATTTTCCTTATGCAAATAGTTTTTCTAATTTTCATTCATCAGAGCAAAACTGAGTTCTTGTTCAACATGTAAATCAAGTCTGAATATTATTTTTTCACTTCCTCTTTGTAATCTTCCAAACTTGATATGAATCCTCTTGTTACCATCTCACTGCAATTTTTCTTTTACTTGTCACCCATTTCATCTTTTACCCCTACTGCCAGTAATACTTGCTCTTCTCCCTTCCTTCCTTCCTTTCCTCTTTCCTTTTTTTTTGGGGGGGGGGATAGGATCCACTATATAGCCCAGGCTGGTCTCAAATGTGTGACCATAGTGCTACAATTACAGAGTGTTTCAATTACTGGCTCAGTTATTCACTTTTATTTGCAACTAGGATCAGGACTTCCCCATGTGTCTGTCTGTCAGCTTGTGACGCTGTTGGGGCTTGCATGTTGCTGTGATGCTGAAAGCTATGCCACTGGTATTTCAGATACTAGAAAGGTCACAGATGGGGACAGATTTCAGCTGAGCTTATAAACTAGGGAGAAGGACTTGGCAGCCCACTTTCAAAACAATTAGCCATTGAAAACCCTATGAATAGGAGAAAAGTGCTGTCAAATATAGTGCTAGAAAATGAGCTCCCCAGGTTAGAAGGCATTCAAGAAACGACTGGAAAAGAGTTGCCACCTCAAAGTAGAGTCAGCCTTAATGACAAGAATGGAATAAAGCCCCTGGGACCTCCTTTTGCTGATGTGGCACAACTCAAAATGAGAAGAAACACAGTGTCTGCAAAAATGGGCTCAAACATAAAAAGATCGTGTGTGGGGCACAGTTTTGGGTAGTGTTTTGTCCTGCTGTACAATTGGGTTGCTATGAGTCAGATATGAGTCAACAGCACCTATCAACAAAGGACCAGTATTATGAAAATATCAGTCCTCATCAACTTGTATCTTTCTATAAAGAATAAAGGAGAAGACAATAATGTCTAAAATATGTTAAAGCATCTTTCTACCAAAGAGGTTCATGATCTGTGTGCTCCAGGATACCTTTGATTTAAAATCAACTTCATATATTCACTATTTCCTAGCTTTCCTCAATTCCAGGAGATAAAATAGGAGATAATGACTCAATTTGCCTTTTTCATTTTCTTTTGTTTCCTCCTCCTCCTCCTCCCCCTCCCCCTCCCTCTCCCCGTCCTTCTCTCCCTCCTCCTCCTCCTCCTCCTCCTCCTCTTCTTCCTCTTCTTCTTCTTCTTCTTCTTCTTCTTCTTCTTCTTCTTCTTCTCCTTCTTCTCCTTCTTCTCCTTCTTCTCCTTCTTCTCCTTCTCCTTCTTCTCCTTCTCCTTCTTCTCCTCCTTCTCCTCCTTCTCATTCTCCTCATTCTCCTTCTCAGAAGCTCTACAATTAATAGGCTGTTCTCAGGATGAGAATATGCAACAAAAAGACCTATGCAATAGAATGAGCTGTTCTCAGGACAGGAGCCTGCAACAAAGAGACCTGCTGGATGAATGCCAAGTCTTGGCCTGCCCCTTGCAATGTGAGAATCCACCCTCAACAAGAACTTCTTTGCAGGCTACTCTAACCACCAGCATCAAAGCAGAGATGTCATAAGGGAAAATTCAGGAAACCTATAGATCACCCCCAACAGTAGTTGAGTCGGAAACATGATCCACTCCAACTATGTGGCAATAACTTCAGTTGGTTCATTGGTAAGAAAAGATAAATAAGGGCAGGAGATGTAGCTTAGTCATAGAGCACTTGTCCAACATGTGTAAGGCTGTGTTCCAACCCTAGCACTACAAAAATAGAATTTTAGAAAGATTACTTGAGTTGGGGTGGGAAGAGGAAGCATTCTCAGTAAACAAAGAGAGAATGAGCAAGCTGAGCACAGGGACACATGCCTGTAATCCCAGCAACTTGGGAGGCGGAGGCAGGAGGATCACAAATTCGAGTTCTGAGGCAGCCTGTGTAACTTAGTGAGACCCTGACTCAAGGCTAAAAAATAAAAAATGGGCTGGGAGTGCAGCTCAGTGGTAGAGCACTTCCAAAGTATGCACAAAGCCATGGGTTCAACACCCCCCCCAAGAAATGCAAAACAAACAAACAAACAAATAAATAAATAAATAAAATTCCCATTTTAGAGACAAGGAACTAGGCATATTGAGCCTAAGCAATCAGCTCAACAAGGCACAGCTTACTAAGCACTGGAGCTAGGACTCAAACTCAGGTAGATTGACCTCACAGCCTTGCTTTTGACCTCTGTGTCATGATAAAGGAAGGGCACTAGCAAGTTGCCTAGAGGGCACCACAGCAATGCCAGAGGTCAAGGTAGAAAGGGTGGCTATATCCACAGGCAGGAACCCTGGGCTGTGTGAACTCAGTTCTAAGGTAACCACCTGCCTCTTCCCAGCACTCAGTCAATGCTCGGCAGGGTGGGGAGGTGAATTGCCCTAAGCAGATACTCTGGAACCATTTCTGGCTAAGACTCTAGTTGGAACATACAGGGCCAATCCAGATGACTTAGAAACAAAGGAAAGTGAGTACTCAACTGTAAGCTTCAGACAACTTAAGTGCAACCAAAGTTCCAAAAAGGAAGAGGTCAACTGGTTCTAAAGTAGTTGACAGGTCCAGGGAACAGAAAGGATCAAAGGGTGGGTGGAGTTTTGAAACACAAGCAGAAGGGTCACCAGGACTCCAAGCACTCCAAGCAGGAGCAAAGGCAAAGCTGCAAAAGGAGACCAGCTCAAGGCCCAACTCTAGCTTTCCAGAGACAGGAAGGTATAGCAAAGCCATTGCTGTGTGGATGTGCGCATCCAGATGGGCAGTTAATAACTCTGTTCTACACCTCCTAGCAGGGGATCTGCTTCCTCACTCTTTCTCTCCCTGCTGACATCTGTCCCTGCAGCTAGGGTAAAGAGGTTTAATTGGGTGAATGTCCTCAAGTTAATCAGACCCTGAGAACTTACGGTGTACCAGGCATTGGGTAAAGCACTCAGGCAGTTACTAACTAGGGATCCACAGATAGGAGTCAGAGGCCTGAATGCCTCCCCCCAAAATAATATGCAAAATACTGGGGGGGGGGGACTTCTGAGGAGAGGGTCCACAGTTGCATCAGATTCTTACAGGTATAATGTGATCTCAAAAGGTTATAAATTTCCGCACCAGGGAGATAAAAGGGTGAAAACACACAGGGCTAGTACTCCAGAAATTCTCAAGTCTTATGGGAGAAGATAAACCCAGACATAAATAGCTCTGATGCAAGGCAGGCTTTAGTAAGTGCACTAATGGAGGTATGAACGAAATACTGTGAGGGAAGGGGGAGCAGAGGTTAACTCCAAGGGGTTTTCAATAGGACAGCCCACCCCAGCCCATGCTGGTTTGGGGATTCAGACTTGTAAGGAGGGAAAAACAGCCACTTGCAGTTTCCTCTGGGGCCTGCACCTCTTTCTTCAGTGCTCCCAGGAGAGAGCTCAGAGTCAGAGGCTGAGTCCTGTCCAGAGGTACAGGAGGACATTGTTTTCAGGACAACAAGAGGGCTAGGGAGCAGATGCTTACTCTGAAAACCAGCAGTGACCCTGTTCTACATTTTTTCCCTCTTCTAGCAAGCCCTCGGGGCTGGGATTTAGCTCAGTTGGTAGAGCGCTGCACTGCAGTCTCTGAGGACCCGAGTTCAATTCCCAGCACCACAAAAATGGGAGAAGGGCCTGGCAATCCACTCCCAAGGCAATCCCGAAACAGCCAGCCATTGAAAACCCTATGAGGGTCGCTATGAGTCAGATACTGACTCACGGCACCTAACAACAACAACCAAGCCCTCATTTTCTGAATTACTGAGGGCCTTGGGATCCTGACACTTATTTCATGCTTAGTGGTGTCCTCTACCCTGAGATACCTATTCAAGGATGTCTTGTCTTCAGGAACCCCTGCATCCTCCACGCTCCTCTCTTTTCTCACTCCTTCATCCAGTTACTCTGTGCTATGACCATGATTGTCTTCCCAGAATGAATCCCTACCTATTTCTTGATGTCAATATCTTCTATCTTTTCCTCACCAGAAATGCAGGCTCCATGAAGGTAAAGACTTTAAATTTCTTGCTCCCAGCTATGCCCTTATTACCTAGGATACTGCATGGCACTTCATGGGTGCTCAGTAAGTGTGTGCTGAATGAATGAGTTTCTATTTCCCAGTGCTTTTGCATTCTTCCCAGGAATGATGCAGTATCCAAGTCTCAGAGAGGAATGTATAAGGAGAAATGGAGGCAATTTTTTCGCATGAGAATATTTTTGAGATGGGTAGGCAAGGCAGCCCTTAGTTAAAATTATCATGGCAGAATGAAGCCCAAGAACCATGTGTGAAACCAGAACTTTACCATTTTCTTCCCTTCTACATCAACTCTACCACCAAACTGTCACTTCTTTCCATAACATGCCTTAGCTTTTGTCTGTTCTCCTTTCAGCTAGACACTCATTGCCCACCCTCTGGGTCATTGTACTAACCACCAGAGTGGAGGTTTTTTATTGTTTTGTTTTGCTTTGTTGAAATACTTGGGGTCTGAACCCAGGGCCTCCCACATACTTTCCAAGTGCTTTCCCACTGAGCTGCACCCCCTGGCCCTTTTTTATTTTTTAAATTGAGATAGAGTCTTGCTAAGTTACACAGCCTACCTCTGGCCTTGAACTTGTGATTTTCCTGCCTCTGCCTCCCAAGTCACTGCAATTACAGGAGTGCACCACCACGCCCAGCTCAGAATGGGTTTTGTTTCATTTTGTTTGCCTTTGAGACGGGGTCTCATTGTGTAGCCCAGGCTGTCCTCAAACTCTCTATCTTCCTTCCCCAGCCTCCCGAGTGCTGGGATTAAAGGCACACACCACACCTGGCTCTGGATGGTTATTATAAGCCATACTGCAAACTTCTAACAGCTTAATCTATCTATAATCACAGATCCTGAGACACAGATAGAGTTGATAAACATTTGAAAAATTCAAATTAATTTGTGGATGAGAAAGAGAAAATGCCTCCTTCATCACATCAAACCTCTGCCTAAAAGAATTTATGTTGCTTCCACCCAAGTCCAAACTTAGCAGTGTAGCATCAAGAAACTCCACAGTCAGGGTTCAACCGCCTCTCAACCTCATCTCCTTCATCCCATGTGAGCTTCTACACTACAAACTTGGGTTTCCTTGACTGGCACTTACCCGATGCTATCTGCCTCACAGAAATATTCACCTTTGATTAGACACATGCACGCATGCATACGTGCATGCGGCAGTCACAGACTGCTGGAGCTTAGAAATTCAAGACAAAGGACTTCCTTTTGGAAAATACAGCCAAATATTTAAAAGTTCTGCAAGAAATATGACTAACTTCTTTTTATGGACACAGTAAAGCCTTCCATAAAGTAAAGAGAGTCTTCAAGGCCAAAACATAAAGATGTGACAATCAGAGCGGCAAGCAGATGATAACACTTCCACAGCCCCTTAGTTTTGGGGGCAACCAGAAACTTTAGATAATAGATTAGACAAAATAAACTTGTTTTAAATTATTTAAAACATCAGATTAATACAGTATTTTAAAGGGACCTAACAAAGTTGAAGGGTCTGGGGTTTAGCTCAGTTGGTAGAGTGCTGCTTTGCACTCTCTGAAGCCCTAGATTTGATCCCCAGCACTGCAGAAATGAGAGAAGGACTTGGCAGCCCACTCCCGAAACAATCAGCCATCGAAAACCCTAAGAATAGCAAAGAAGCACTGATACAGTACAGGGCATGGCACAGTGTCAGGGAGTGTTTCCTTCTGTTCATAGGGTTGCTATGAGTCGGTCCTGATTTGATGGCACCTAAAAATAAAAACAACAAACTTGAAATAGAACCAAGTAAAACTTATAGACTAGAAAAAAAGTCACTAAAATGAAAAAGTGGGGTAGAAGCCTCTCCTTCAATTCCTCTCCCTCGTTTTGCTCCCCTCATGTAATCTTCCCTGCCTTCTGCTACTGCTAGAAGCCATTCACTTGGGATGTGCACCCCTTTTAACTCCCTTTTCTCAGGCCCTCTACGCAGCCAAAATGGAAAGAAAGAAGAACCAAGAACTGAGAATAAGTATTGCACTTTGTCTCTGACTCCAGAGGAAATCCTCAACGTCTTCATCCCTCTGCCAGTCTTTGACCCCAGGATAGCCAGGCAATGAGACCAGCTGGCTGGCTGGGGAGGGAGTACATGAGCAGCGCTGCACACATCCATCTGAATGCTGGTTGGCAGGCAGGGTGGAAAGGAGTGGATCAGAGGATGTGTGAGAAAATCTCAGCAGGGAGGCCTTTAATCTTCAAGGCAACTGCTTGTATGGAGGCTGTTGTCAGAGATGACCTTGGAGGCTATGGTGGCCAGAAACCCTTGGATAGCTGCCACCCCTTGGTTCAGGCAACCAAGTCATGACAGACCAGTGCCAGAATGTCAAAGAAAGATGGACTGTCCCCCTGGCTCCTGAGTGGTACAGGAAGAGCTCCAAACTTACTCTTGAAATAGGCATCCTATTCCAGAGATTATGAAACTAAAGCTTTCAAAAGCCCTCAAAAGTTTTATTTGGTTCTAGTTCAAATTTATTAGGTCTCTTTTAAAATACTATATTAATCTTCTGTTTTTAATCATTTAAAACAAATTTATTTTATCTACTCTATTGCCCATGGCTACACATTTACAGAGCTAGAATTTTTTTCCCCTGGTATTGGGGATTGGACCCAAGTGCTCCACAACTAGGCTATACTCCTAGCTCCCTTTTTTATTTTTATTTTGAGACAGGGTCTTGCTAAATTGTGCAGGCTGCCTCTGGCCTCAAACTTGCAATCCTCCTGCCTCAGCCTCCCAAATTGCTGGGCTTACAGGCCTGTGGCACTGTGTCCGGCTCAGAGCTAAGATTTAAATTAAGGTAACTGCCTAGTGTCCCTGCCTTCAGTCCCTGAAACCCTCAGAGAGTACTCAAGGGCATTCACAATGTGACAAGCTACTGTTTCCCAGTTGCTATGCTTTTGTGGCCTGGAACATTCTCCAAAATATCTCATATTCTCAGCAAAATCCCCCCAAAGCTCCTAACCTATCCCCCCACCCCCAAGCAAATATTTACCTGGGATAGGTGGTGACTGAAAGATGGAAGCAGTGTTTAACATCATGAAAAAACAAAGATCGATTGGAGAATGTACATTTGGTGGCAGGTGCTGGACATGGATGACCTAGTGACTGACTGCTGGTGGTCTGGACACAGCTGCATCATGGACTGAAGTTGAGGAAGCATTGGCAAAAAAGGGCCAGTTGAGGAATGTGTCTATTCACATCTGCCTGCCCAGCCATTCTTCAATTGCTACCAGACTGTAAATTCTGAGAGAGAAGAGATGGGAACCAACATTTACCGAGCTCCCAACTTCTGCGACATCTAGTTGGCTACCTATAAGTGCTAGGCTCACTAATCTTATTTTTATAAGAAAAGCTCTACAGGGAGAGCATTATAACTCCATGACCCAGATGAAGCATCTGAGGCTTGGAAAGGAATAAGTACCTTATACAAGGTCCCACAACTGGTGAGTAATAGAGCTTGGAATTAAACCCTGCCTTGTCTTCAAATTCCACAATTTTTTCCAGGAACCTTCAATGCTTTCATTCCACTCAGTCCCCCACACAAAAAAGCAAATGCTCCATAAACAATTTTCCTTTATGTTTTAAAATGAATCACCTCTGCAGCTATTTGAGATTTGCAAAATAAAAATTGAAAAATATACATAACTTAACTTCCTGGACACTTATATACAAACTCCCAAGGAATGTCACTTCTCTATTCCTACCCACACCTTTCTTTTTCTTATCCCCATTCTTGGGCACTCTTGCCAGGCCTGGATGCCATAAAGTACAATCTTACCTGCTGTGAAGTGGGACATAAGAGTAACCTCTGCTAGACAACACAAAACAGTTTAGAAGAAATGGCTGGAAGAGGCAGGTGAAGTCCGCCCTGCGCCTGCTCTCTTGGCTGGTAATAAGGACTCTGCATCTCTACGGTTTGTGACTTTATGCCTTCCTAAGCCACAGGCTGGGCAGCAACCACAGATCTTCGTGTTCATGGTCTCCCTGTAGATCTAAGGGTATTCCTCCTAGACCTTTGGGCAGGGTGTTACCAGAGTGACAGACTTTAGGTTTCTGGCCTTCCTGGCCAGTCCCTGGGTTATCTGATCTGTAATGTCAGGGGTGCCCCAAGCTTTACTGAATTTGCCTCATGTTTATACCACTTTTCAACAACAATGGCTAAGACCCCAACATCTGTCAATAAATTCCAAACTTTTGATTATCTTTTGATATAGAAAAAGGTGAGAATATATTTTTGGATGCCATTCAACCTTTCTTTTCTCCTCCTCCTCCTCCTCCCCTTCTTCCTCCTCCTCTTCCTTCTTGTTTTTCCTTTCACTTTTTTGAGATAGTGTCTTGCTGTGTAGCCCAGGCTTGCCTGGAACTCACAATCCTCCTGCTTCAGCCTCCCAGGGGTGGAATGCTGGGATTACAGGCTTGTGATGCCATGTCCAACTGCCATTCAACTTTATGTTTTATTGACTACACAAAAGCATTTGATTGTGTGGATCATGACAAATTATGGATAACACTTTGGAAAATGGGAATACCAGAACACCTAACTGTGCTCATGAGAAATCTGTACATGAACCAGGAGGCAGTTGTTCAAATAGAACAAGGAAACACTGAGTGGTTTAAAGTTGAGAAAGGTGTGCGTTAGGGCTGTATACTTTCACCCTATCTCTTCAATTTATACGCTGAGCAAATAATCTGAGAAGCTGGACTTTATGAGGAAGAACGTGGCATCAAGATTGGAGGAAGACTCATTAACAACCTGCATTATGCAGATGACACCACTCTGCTTGCTGAAAATGAAGAAGATTTAAAACATTTACTGATGAAGATCAAAGATCATAGCCTTCAATATGGGTTGCGACTAAACATCAACAAAACAAAAATCCTTACGACTGGGTCAGCACGCAACTTCACGTTAAATGGAGAAAAGATTGAGGTTGTCCAAGATTTTACTTTGCTTGGCTCTATAATCAACACTCGGGGAAGAAGCAGTCAAGAAATCAAAAGACGCATTGCTCTAGGAAAAGCTGTGGCAAAAGATCTCTTTAGAGTATTGAAAAGCAAAGATGTCACATTGAAGACGAAGTGCGTCTGACTCATGCCATCGTATTTTCAGTGGCATCATATGGTTGTGAAAGCTGGACGTTGAACAAGAGAGACAGAAAAAGAATGGATGCTTTTGAATTGTGGTGCTGGAGACGTCTATTGAATATACCATGGACTGCCAAAAGAACCAACAGATCTGTCCTAGAAGAAGTACAACCAGAGTGCTCCTTGGAAGCAAGAATGGCCAGACTGCGTCTTACATATTTTGGACATGTAGTGAGGAGAGAACAATCCCTGGAGAAGGACATCATGTTTGGAAGAGTGGCAGGTCAACGCAAAAGAAGAAAACCCTCCACCAGATGGATTGACACAGTGTCTGCAACAATGGGCTTAAACATAAATAAGATCGTATGCCTGGCACAGAATCGGCAAGTGTTTCGACCTGCAGTACATAGGGTTGCTATGAGTCGGACTCGACTCGAGGGCACCTAACAACAACAACAAGAAGTAAACTAAATGGGCTGGGATTTAGGTCAGTTGGTAGAGCGCTGTGCTACAGTCTCTGAGGTTCCAAATTCAATTCCCAGCTCCGCAAAAATGGGAGAAGGACTCGGCAATCCACTCCCAAGGCAATCCCGAAATAGCCATTGAAAACCCTATGAGGGTCGTTATGAGTCAGATACCGACTCGACAGCACCTAATAACAATAACAAGTAAACTAAAGACAGGGGGAAAAGAGGCCAGGAAAATAATATTCATTTTTGAGTTTTTTAAATCTAGAATTCTTGTTTAAAGTATTCCAAAATCCAGCATCTGGTTATCACTTCTTATTACACTTATTTACTTATTTATTTATTTATTTAGCAGTGCTGAGAAAACTGGGTGTTTTTCTTTTTAATAACCTCTAAAGCAGAGTGGTGGATTATAGGTGATTGTTAATTGCTTCCTCATGCTTTTGTGTAAATCATAACATTTTTACTGATTTATTTTATGCCAGAAAAAATAAAAATATATATCAGATCATAAAATCCCTCACACTTTTCTCTAAGTGGAGAAAAAACAGAATTCTAAAGCCTTCTAGTAACCAAAACAAAGGGAGAAACCTGAATAGTTATACAATTTACATGACCAATAAAAACTAAATTGCTCAAGAGAAGCACAATTATTTCTAAAATCAAGACCAGAAGGCACATTTTGGGGGGCTGAGTTCTCATCCACAGGACCTGCAACAGTTCCCAGTTCTCACAGCAGCTCTACTGGAGAATTTCACAAAGCTGTAGCCTACAGCACTTTGGTTCCTGGTCTTCCTTGATCACTCCTGCAGTTATTTATCAGTTATGTCTAAAGCACAAAAAAGTTGAGTTTTACAAGGTTAATGTGGTACAGACACATAGCTGTCCCTGGTACAATGACCATGCACCATTTTTATTATCATAAAATAAAAAGCCTGTGGGATTTTTGTTTGTTTATTTTGCAGTGCTGGGAATCAAACCCAGGGCTTTATGCATACTAGGCAAATGCTCTACCACTGAGCTACATCCCCAGCTCTGGCTGGCCTCAAACTTGCAATCCTCCTGCCTCGGCCACCCCAGTGCTTGGGTCATAGGTATGCACCACCACACCCAGTCTGTAAGAATATTATTTTAAAAATAAATTGCATAGGCCAGGCGAGGTGGTGCACACCTGTAATCCCAGCAGCTCAGGAGGCAGAGGCAGGAGGATCGCAAGTTCGAGACCAGAGGCAGTCTGTGTAATTTAGCAAGACCCTGTCTCAAAAAGTAAAAAAATGGGCAAAAAAAATGGGGGTGCAGCTCAGTGGTCCAGCACTTGCAAAGCATGCAGGCAAAAGGCCCTGGGTTCAACCCCCAGTACAAAAAAATAAATAAATAAATAAATAAATAAATAAATAAATTATATATTGTACGATTGAATTTACACAACACATAAAAACAGGATAAACTGAGCTGGGCCTGGTGGCACATGCCTGTAATCCCAGCACCTTGGAGGCTGAGAAGGCGGATTTAAGTGAGTTCGAGGCCAGCCTGGGCTACACAGTGAGACTGTATCTCAACAAACAAACAAGCAAACAACAACAATAACAACAACAACAACAAAAAAAACAAACAGGCTAACTTAACCTATGGTGATGGTAGTGATTCAAGGAGCCCACAGTGGGAGGGGTAGGGTGGTTCTGGGGTGCTGGGAATATTCTCTTTATCATGGTGTGCATTAAACAGATATGGTCAGTTTGTGGAAACTGTTCATCAGGCTGCACACTTACAATGCACTTTTCTGTACATATGTTGTTGTTGTTGTTGTTAGGTGCCGTCGAGTCGGTATCCGACTCATAGCGACCCTCATAGGGTTTTCAATGGCTGACTGTTTCGGGATTGCCTTGGGAGTGGATTGCCAGGCCCTTCTCCCATTTTTGCGGTGCTGGGAATTGAACTCGGGACCTCAGCGACTGCAGCGCAGCGCTCTACCAACTGAGCCAAATCCCAGCCCTTTCTGTACATATACTTGTATAAAAAGAAAAGAAGAGAAGAAGAAAAGAAAAAAAAAAAGAGAAAAGAAAAGGAGACCATAAAGACAATTTGCATGTTAATTTTCTGAAAAGGTTGGTCTTCATCAGGGCTTTTATAGTTAAAAAGTAAAAAACAGGGGTTGGTGTATAGCTCAGTGGTAGAGTATGTGCTTAGCCTGGGCAAGGCCCTAGGTTCAATCTCAGCAAATGCACACACACACACACACACACACACACACACACACACACACACACACAGAGGTAAAAATAATAATACTTAGCATAGAAAATAAATCACATACTAAAATATCACATGAATAAAAAGAGGTTAGGGAGCTGGGCGTGGTAGTATAAGCCTGTAGTCCCAGCACTTGCAAGGCTGAATTAAAGCAAGATAATCCCCTGAGCCCAAGAGTTTGAGATTAGCATGGGCAACACAGTGAGACCCTGGCTCAAACAACAAAAAGCCCTGCCCTGAGTATGTAGCTCAGTGGGCTGGGATTTAGCTCAGTTGGTAGAGTGCTGCGCTACAGTCTCTGAGGTCCTGGGTTCGATTCCCAGCAAAGCAAAAATGGGAGAAGGACCTGGCAATCCATTCCCAAGGCAATCCCGAAACAGTCAGCCATTGAAAACCCTATGAGGGTCGCTATGAGTCGGATACCGACTTGGCAGCACCTAACAACAACAACAATAACATGTAGCTCAGTGGTAGGCTGCAGCCTAACATGTGCAAACTCCAGCATAGCAAAAAACAATTAATTAAAAATAAAACATTCACTCTTATCTATTAGATATTTGTAGCATTTAAAGTAAAACTTTGTAAAGTAAAACAATGTAAAAATTTAAAGACCTGATATGATGTGCCAAGAATACAAAACCTGCTCATTCAGCTCAACACCCTTTATATACACCATTCAAACTAATCTCACCTCTTCTAGTAATATTCTATGTCAGCTAACCTATAAACCTATTAATTATGTGGGTCACAAGGTCAAAAGATTGCCTGAGGACCTAAATGTATGGCTGGCCTCGTTTAGACCTCGTCATCTTTAGATGTTAGGGAAAATGCTTGTGGAAAATTTTTAAAAGTGGGGAGTTTGAGACTGGCAGAACTGGGGAGAGAAGTAGACAGTGAGCAGCCAACTGCAAGAACAGCCTCCAGGCCCTCTTCCAAAGCAAACTCACCATGGCGGCTGCTCTGCCCTGCTCCTAAAGCTTAGCACTAGAGGGCAAGGCCAGGCTCCCTGGCCTGGAAAATTACTGCAGAGCACCCACCAGACTCCCCAGAACCAGCACAGAAGGGGTTGTTTCACAAGACCATGTGCTGAAAATCAGTGATGACCAGACATGGGGTCTGAATAACTCCCAGGTCAGGGAGTCACAGGCACCCCTGGTGCCGCCTCATTACACTGAGAATCCCTGAGGGGTAGGAAGGATAAAGATGGGGGGATGTGTTGCTGAGATGCTGCTGGCCCCATCAAAACAATGACTGAAGAGACCAGGGAAAGGACAGACATCAAATATGGATGTGGTCTGTTGACAAACACCACATTCCTGGTATAGGCAGTGCTAGACCCAGAGAATTGCACTTATAAAGAAAAGCACAGCCGGGTGTGGTGGCACACACCTGTTAACCCAGCAGCTCGGGAGGCAGAGGCAGGAGGATCGCAAGTTCGAGACCAGAGGCAGTCTGCATAACTTAGCGAGACCCTGTCTCAAAAAGTAAAAAAAAAAAAAAAAAAAAAGAGAGAAAAGAAAAGAAAAGAAAAGCACTGATGGCCTAATTCTTCCTTTCTTATTTGTATTCAAAGGTTATTACTGTTTATACATATGATGGTACAGGGCACAAGAATTCATTTCTAGGTTCTATTCTTGCATCAGTTGCTAGTGGAAAATATCAGGTGCTCAGAAATCCAGAGTGGACTGTTTGCAACCAGAATGTACTTACGTGAGTACCTACTACGTGGCCGGAAATAAATACTAATTTGAAGATACACACAGCAGCCAGGTGAAATAAATAAATGTCAGTGTACAGAGAGGTAACTAGGACATGGGAAAAAGAGCCAGAGGTTCCTTGGGAGAGAAAGCAGCCAGGCAGGCAGCAGGCAAGGCGACCTAACCCACTGGGAGCACGAGAGGCAGCTGTGCTCTGCCTCTGCTCCGAGTTTCCACTCTAGGCCACACTATCCCTCCACTGCCCACACATCTGTCTCATGTGCTTCTCCCTCCCTGCCTGTGTCTCAGATTACTGTTCTGCCCTCAGTTACCTCTGTTATTGGAGATTTGTATCCTTTCCAAAGCAGAGTGGTTGTGGTGACCTGGGAGCTGAAGTGCCCGCCTGACATCAGTGGGTGTGCCTCCCTCAGTCCACTCAGGTCAGGTAAAAATCAAACGGACCAACCAGAGAGATGTGAGAAGAACAGAAGACAGTGAAAGCCAATGATTTCCTCCACTTGAGTGCACTTGGGGGTCTGTCAGGTAAAACTGGCATTTAAACAAGGACATGCCAGACCTAGCTTTGGGAGCTCTACCAGAAAGCCAGTGCACACTATCCCTCTGCTCTGACTTTGTGCCCAAATGTTATCTCTTGGCTCTGGAACCAAGTTGGTTCCAGCAGCAGGTCTAGAAAAGAACCTAGAAACTACTTTAGTCTAGATCTCTGACTTCAGGCAGAACCTTGGCTAATCCAATCTGAACAAATAGGTATAACTTGTTAAAACCTGCCTGAGGAATTCTTAACTTCTAGTAGTAGTCTGCTCCCAGGCTGCTTTTCAGCTAGTCCACACCAGTAAAGCTGCACCATTTGTTAAAATTCTGAAACACTAGCCAGATATGGTAGCTCACACCTGTAATCCCAGCAACTCAGGAGGCTGAGGCAGGAGGATCTTGAGTTTGAGACAGCCTGCATAACTTAGCAAGACCCTGTTTAAAAAAAAAAAAAAAAAAAAAAAATAGACTGGGGTGCATCCCAGTGGTAGAGCACTTGCAAAACCTGTGTGAGGCCCTGGGTTCAACCCCCAAGTACCAGAAAAAAAAAAAAAAAAAAAAAAACCTTGCAATACTTAGGTACCTGTTTGTATACAATGACAGCCCCAGACCCCTTAAGAATCCCACTACTACTGCTGAGATGCTGCTGGCCCCATCACATTCCCAGAGCAGCTTTGTTGTTGTTGTTGTTGTTGTTGTTGTTGTTGTTGTTGTTAAATGGTGTCAAGTCGGGTCCAGAGCAGCTTTATGCCCTAGCAACTAAAGGGCTAATATTGGGCACAGAAAAAGACCCTAAGGATCCTGTTCCAATACCACCATCCATCTCAAAAGTATTGTTAAATAGTTTTACTATTTACCCCTACCATTCCCATATAGCCATGTTTCTATCTTAAAATTTTCAACTGCTTTTCTGCTTTCAATGGAATAAATGCCAGTTTTTACAATTGCTATTCAAAGTCTTTCACAATAAAGCCTCCTCCTATATTCCCCTTCTTAACCTTCTGCCTCACTAAACCTACCTGCTCAATATTCCCAAACACTAACGTTTCCCTGACTCTTGATTTTTGTTTATGCTCTTTCTGTCCACAATAGGCTTTTTTTCCCTGCAATCCAACAAAGTCTTAACAACTCCTCAAGATCTTCCAAATAGCCCCACTTCCATGAAATTAGTTGAAAGTTCTGCCCCATTCCCATAAATTCTTACATCTGGAAAACTTAAAGGCTGTTTTATATTCTGGTTATTTTTATATAGGCACCTTGCTTCCCTCTTAGGTAGAGAGCTGTAGAAGGCAGAAGCCAAATTCTGGTCATCACATCTAAATGACCTAGCACAGTGCTTCCCTTCAGGTATGTACTGAATAAATGTGTGTAAATGAATGACTGAATGGCTCTAATTGTTTTGTCAAATAGACTCATTTTCTATTTGTTAATGATTTTAGTTGTTTCTCTCTGAAGCGGTTCCAGATGTGGTTGTATCTTTTTCTGCATAGGGAGCCCAAATTGCATACCATCCATATCTTAAACTACTGGGTTATTTCATGAAGATGAAGCAAGAAGCATGCTCCCCTGTCATTACTGTACCACCCTGGAGTTCGTGACTGGCATCTCTCTATATACTTCTTCCAGTGCTAAATCAATATACCCTTCACACAGGGACAGGCAAATGACAGGTTCTAAGCAATAGAGGCTGGCGTTTCAGATGACAGGAAAGCTGGTGGTGGAGTGAGTTGGCAGAGGTTGCAAGAGGAGGCAGGGTGGCTTGGTGGGAAGCAGGGCCAAGATGGGGCTCTGATTGCTGTGGCCAAGGCCCTGGTTACATCCTGGGAGGGGCAGTTTTACTACTCTGGTTGCTGTTTGTATGCAGGGTGTGGAGGAGGGAATGCTAGAAACCCCTCTCCCACCTCTCCTTTGTTAATTCCTCCCCCCCAGAGGAATAACTCCGAGCTGGGAGTTAGACCTATAGGACAAGAGGGAATTCTGATGCAAAACATCTGGGCTTCTTAACAACAAAAAGATGGGAGCCAGAAACTGCAGTCACCATCTAAATCTTATCCCATAAGGAAACGAAGGAAGGAATGGGACCCATTGCACAGCAGATGGACTTCAGGGTTCTAGAAGGCTGAGAAGAGGAAACAAATGTTCCATCCGTGCCCAGGCTTAGCCTCTTGTTAAAAACGACAGAGAAACAGAAAGCCAATTCTGGAATAGGAAGCTGGGACTATTTTTCTGGAGAAAGGTCAGTTTGGAAAAAGAAACAGACTAAGAAAATCCAGTCAGATCCATCCAGGAGGGGACCCCAATAGACACAAGAACTGAGGGCTCGATGAAAGAGCCAACAGGAGACCCAGACGATATCCAGAGTGTGGGATTACTGTTACAGCAAAGTGGCTCCAGTCTTGGAAGACCAGCCACACCTGAGGTAAAGGAAAAGTGGAGAGGAGGAAAGGAAGTTGCTGACTTCAAGGTCACAAAGCAACTGCTTTCCTCTGCCTTTAAACTGTGCAAAGAATACCACTGATCACCACACTGATCACCACAAAAAGGTGGCCACCCTGCAAGGGGTGTGTCAAGGAGGTGAAAGGGAGATCCCTCCAGGGCATTCCACCTGCACAACACCAACAAGAACTCAGCCACCCAAGGCCAAGTGGCCACCCTGCGGAGGAGCAGAAAGGCTCAGGGGAGGGAAGAACAAGCTAGGAGGAGGCTGACTGGGTCATCAGAAGGAAGAACTCTGTGTAGAGCTGTAGGGTTGGCTGAGCAAGGCCTTCTTCCCAAGGTGCTGGGCTCCTTGGGAAGTGAGGGTGGTCATACAATTCCTGAATCCAGACTGAAAGGGGCCCTGGAGATCATTTAGGCTAAATTCTTCCTTTCACATGAAAATCTATCACTTTTCCCTTTGATTCCCAGCAATTTGGCAGCAGAATCAGGCTCTCAACTCAAAGCCAGAATGACTTCCACTTCCACAGAGTGACAGGCTGTGCCATAAATATGTCTAACCTGAACCAGCTCAGTTACTGTCCCTCCTAATTCCCTCTGGCCACAGGAGGAGGCCAAGCACCCCACCCTGTGCTGGCCAGAGGAGATGGCGCAAGTACATGTCAGAATGTCTTCTCTTTCTGAGCTTCCTGGAAGGGGAAAGTGAACCCTCGGGAGAGAATGCACTGAACGGGGCCCCTCAGTCTGAGGAAGGTCACCTGGCCTCTATTCCTTTCATGGCTAGGACCCTGACCTTTTATTTTGTTAGACCCATCAAAAATACACGAAAGTCACTGTGGACAGCCACACTTACTGAAGTAAAGATGGAAAGAGTCTATTCCCTCTCATTTTCCTAGGAGGAAACTGAGGCACAGAACCAGAAGAAGCTTTGGCGAAGTAAAAACAGAAGTAGGTATCTACCCATGGCGGGGTCTACTCTGCCCCCCACTGTCTCCCTGGGCAAGGTCTGGGGAGTATGTTAGGCTCTGCAGGGTCTTCAAGGAGGGCTTCAGAAAACTAACAAGAGGTGGCCAGCACGACGAGAGGGCGGCACAGCGAGGTGGGAGCCCTGAGGCCAGAAGACTGGGCTGGGAGGTGCATGGCATGGCGTGGAGACAAGGTGGATGGCTCTTGTTGAAAAAAAAAAAAAACACACACAAAAACCGAAGACGCAGAAGGAGAGGTAACGCAGGGACCCAAAGGGCAGGCGGCGGGCAAAGTTTAGGGCCGCAGCGAGCAGAGCGCGTGGCCTCGGTGCCTGCTACCCCGGGCATCCGGACCCAGTGCCTGAGCCCGCCGAGTGCACCGGGCGCTCCTTTCCCAGCGCTGCGCGGACCTGGAGCGATGGGCGGCGCCCCAAGACTCCGCCAGCGTTTCGGCGGGACGGTCAGGGAGTCTCTCCGCGTCGCTCTCGGCGGGGAGAAGCGAGGAGCCCCGAGAGCGTCCCAGCCTCACAAGGCTCGGCAGGCAGGCCAGGGCTCGGGGATTCAGAGCTCCAGCCCCGCGGCCACCGCGACCCGCCCAGGCCCCCCAAGCAGGCGCGGGGCGGCGCCGGGCACCTGGAGATGAAAACGAGTCAGGAATTGGTCGGACACACGAGGTGGGCTCCCCAACCCGGGGCCGCGGGGGCCGCCGCCTCCCACCTCCGCGCCCTCCCTCGCCCCCCGCCGCTACTCACTCCGATTCAGGGGGTTCCCGCCGACCTGGGCCGACGCCATCAGTTCCAGATACAGAGTCCAGAGCCCCACAGACACCACGGCGAGCACGAGCAGCAGCCGGAAGCGCCTCCGCAGCAGCCGGACCGGGCGCAGGAGCAGCAGCAGCAGCGCGGCCCGGGGGCTCCCCATGGCGCTCCGCAGAGGCGGCCGCCGCCAGCGCGCGCTGCTCCCCACCCGCCCGGGCCCTCTGGCCAGGTCCAGCGCCCCGGACGCCCCGAGCCCCAGCCCAGAGGCTCAGGGCTGCGCCGAGGCCGTCTCCCCCGGCCGCGCTCCCGCGGGGCGCCGGCTCATGCTCGACGCGCCAGGGGTCCCCGGGCTGCTCGGGCGCTCGGCAGGTCCGTCTCCAGCCCCGGAGCCTGGCTCCTCCTCCCGCGAGTGTCCTCCGCACCCGGCTCTGCTCTCCACGCCTCTCTTCCTCGCCTGCTCGCTGCCTCTCTCCCTCCCTCCTCGCTCTCTCGCTCGCTCGCCCTGACACCCCGGCCAGAGGAAGCCTTCCCTCGATTCCTGCCCGCCTATCCGGCTTCCCGCAGCTCGGGCTCTTTCTCTGGGCCCCACCTGGCCCGCCCCCGCCGAGGCCCCACCCCTGGGGCACAGGTGGGCTCCGCCCCCGAGAAACGGCAGGAACTGGGAAAAGTCTCCCTGGCCCAGCAGGGTAGCGAGAGGTAGGGCCCGTAGAGCTGGTCACTTGTACCTCGGCCAACTGAGGATGGATGAGGCGAAGGAGGGGTCGACTGAGGATGGGTGAGTTATGGTGTGGACTCTGATTGAGGGAAACCAAGTCACCGCTTAGGCATTTGACAGTGTTCCTGCCAAGCAAGCGGAGCAGAGACCCGTTCTTTTGGGAAGACACCTATGGCTTTTGGCTTCAGGGCATTTCGTTGCCTACAGTGACCCTACTCCCTACTTGAGGAAACGAAAATAGACGTGATATTAGTTGGGTGGAAATGGACACTTCAGTTTTCCAGGTCAGATTTAAAGACCCTTCCTTCCAGGCCTCAACCACATCTCTTAAATGCACTGGGAGAAGTTATAACCAGTTCCCCCTCCCCAGGGGAACCACAAGAAGTTGTTTTCTCCATTCTGGGATGGAATAGCTGCTGAGAGAAAATAGCCGTTGGAGAATTCCAAAGAATTAAAAACAAAAAAGACTGAGGGTGGTGGTGCCTGCCTGTAATCGCAGCACTCAGGAGGCTGAGGCCGCAGATTGATGCAAACTCAAGGGCAGCTTGGTCTGCACTGAGTTCCAGGGCAGCCAAGGATACACAAGGAGACACTGTCTCAAAAAACAAAACAAACAACAACAACAACAAAAATTACTTTTAGAATTGAAAGGGTCTTTAAGATAGTATGCATTCCAGTTCTATGCCTCCAGTCAGGGAAAGCATTATCTGATTTAAATGAGATAATTAAAGTTCAGAGGGGCAGCGTGAATTATCAGAGGTCATTCAGCAGGGGATAGTATGATTTTCCACTCTCTCCTTGAGAAAAAGGTCAGAAGACTGGAGAAAATGAAAGATCAAAAGTGTTCCTGGACATTTAAAAATCAAGTGTATGTTATGCAAATACTGCTCCAAGACAAAGGTCCACAGAAGTGAGTGCCATGCTATCACCTAACCTGGAAGATCATAGTTCTGTTGTCTCTACTGGACTATTGTAACTTTTCCTAACTAGCCTTGGTAACTCCAAGTTTCCCCATCCCAACCTAGCTGTCATCTCCTCTATCTCCAGATGGCCTTTATAAAATTCTGTTATGTCTCTAGGTATGGTGGTGCACACCTGTAATCTCAGCACTTGGGAGGCTGAGGCAGAAGGATCAATGTGAGCTTGAGGCCACCCTGGCCTACATGCCGAGTTCCAGGCCAGCCTGGGATACACAGCAAGGTCTTGTCTCAAAAAAACAAACACATGCCTGGTGTGGTGGCGCATGCCTATAATCCCAGCAACTCTGGAGGTGGAGGCAGAAGGATTGCAAGTTCGAGGCCAGAGGCAGCCTGTGTAACTCAGCAAGACCCTGACTCAAAATATATAAATAAATAAATAAATAAAATAAACTTTTTTTAAGTGGGCTGGAGCTGCAGCCCAGTGGCAGAGCACTTGCAAAGGATGTGCAAGGCACTGGGTTCAACCTCCAAGTACAACCAAAAGAAAAATTCTATATGCATCCACAAACCTGCTTAATAATATTTAGTGATTTCCCAATGCTTACTGATTAAAATGCAAATGTAAATCTGAAATTCAAGTATTTCTAAAACATTTCCTATCTTATAAAGATTATAAAGCTATATAAAGACCATATGAAACCTGCCCAGCTAAAATGAGTTTATTCATTGCCCTCTAACACATATACTTTATTAAGGTTTTTTTTTCCTCCCTCCCTTCCTCCTTCCTTTCCTCCCTTCTTTCCTTTCTTTTTTCTTTTCTTTTCTATCTTTCTTTTCTTCTTGGAGACAGGGTAACCCAGGCTGGCCTCAAACTCTTAATCCTCCTTTATCAGCCTCCTGAGTGCTGGGATTACATGTGTGGACCACCACAAGGCATTTTTCTTAAATGCACTGGGGATCAAACCCAGAGCTTCACATGTGCTAGACAAGACTTTACCACTGAGCTACATCCCACATTCCAACATTTACTTTTTCCAGTGCTCATCCACTAAATTGCATCCCCACCCTCCCACCCTCTTTTTAAATTTTTCATCTTAAGGCAGGATCTTGCTAAGTTATGCAGGCTGCCTCTAGCCTCAAACTTGTGATCCTCCTGCTTCCGCCTCCCAAATCACTGGGATTATAGGTGTGTGCCACCACACCTAGCTCCACATTTCCTTTTCTAGATGATCAGGTTTGACCCTTTCTCCAAGGTGTATGCTAGAAAGCTTTCTTGGACCAGCCCAGTCCTGAGCAACCCCTTCCTCCTTGGAGCTTTAGACCTTGTCACTTGTCTTACCATCTGATATGCTGAGAATGAACTTTGAAAGTGAATCTTGTTTCCTCAGCTTCACTGTAAGGCTTGAAGAGTGGGAACTTTGCCTCCCCAGCATGCAGCACAATGGACATAATTTAGCACTCAGTAACCTTTGAGGGCCTGCAGCTGTAGCCCTGTGGCATCCGATCCCGTCAGATCTCAGAAGCTAAGCAGGGTTGGGCCTGGTTAGTACCTGGATGGGAGACCACCTGGGAACACCAGAAGCTGTAGGCTTGGGAGAAGGACCTGGCAACCCCCTCCCAAAAATCAACCTGCCATTGAAAACCCTATGAACAGCAGAGAAGCACTGACAATAGTGTTTCCCCTGTTCTACAGAGGGTCGCTATGAATCGGATACCGACTTGACAGCACCTAACAACAACAACAACAACCTTTGAGGGGTTGCTGGGATTTAGCTCAGTTGGTAGAGTGCCGCTCTGCAGTCTCTGAGGTCCCGAGTTCGATTCCCAGCACCACAAAAATGGGAGACAGATGTGGCAATCCACTCCCAGGGCAATCCCAAAACTATCAGCCACTGAAAACCCCATAAGGGTCGCTATGAGTTGGAAATGACTCAATGGCAACTAACAACAACTTTTGAGGAGGGATTGGGATTTAGCGCAGTATGCCATTCTACAGTCTCTGAGGTCCCAGTTTCGAGTCCAAGCACCTCAAAAATGGGAGAAGGATGTGGCAATCCACTCCCGAGACAATCCCAGAACAATCAGCCATTGAAAAACCTATGAGGGTCGCTATGAGTTGGACATGACTCGATGGCACCTAACAACAAACAGCCTTTGAGGATGAGGGTATTGGCATGCATCTCCCAGAACTTCCAGCAGAAGGTGAATCCAAAGACACTTCTCTAACAGTTCCCTTTGGGAAATGTGTCTATGACATTCCAAAGCCACAGATTTAGGTGCATTTCAAGCCCTTCTTTCTTTCCAAAAATCCAAGATGAGAGCAGCCAGCCTGTACAAGCTTGGCTAAGTCAAGTGGGAAGTGACTAGGGCACCTGTAAACAGTGTCTCTTTCATTGGTAGCAGCCCACTGGGTGTTGGGATGAGTCAGTTGGAATGCTTTGTCATGGAAACAGGTGGCAGCCATTTTCCTACCGGGATTCTCTCCTCCAGGATAGCCCTCCTGAGAGATCTGCAATCATTTCATTCAACCAAATCCTCAAAGTACCCGTTATGGGGGACCTGGGAGATATATAAAGCAGAGAACATGCTGCTTCATTAAGGAAAAAAGATATTTCACAGAAAAAGAAATCAGACTTTATATTTTATTATTTATTTATTTATACTGTACTAGGGTGGAACCCAGGGCCTCATGTATACTTTGCAAGCACTCTACCATTGAGCTGTGCCCCAGCCCCCACTCATACTTTTTTTTTACCTTGAGTAAGGGTCTTTCTCCATAAGTTACACAGGCTGCCTCTGGATTAGAAATCGGACACTTTAAAGGTTGAGTTTCTGGTCCAAACAGTGAATTGCAAAGAAATTCAGAAGAGGAAAGAGATCACCTCGCACCTCTCAGTTTCATGTCCTCCTCTTCTCACTTCTACCTGGTCTGTTTTGATTTGGTTTTTTGTGTGCTGAGAATCTAGCCTAGGTTTAGTGCCTCTAAGCATGAGCTCTACTGCTGGGCCACGCCCCTAGCCTGGTCCTCTGTTCTTATACTTTCTGGGCTAATGGTGAAGTGCCGGTAAGGAGACCAGGAAATTTCTGTGGCTCTCTTTTCCCCCCTCCTGTTTTCTTTCCTGCTCTGATTGCCTCCATGGAATTGAGATATCCCTCACAGTTAAACCCTGCTTGCTTTCCATACCTTTTTATCTTTTCTTTTGCAGTACTGGAGATTAACCCCAGGGGCTGATGTTTGCTGGGCAGGAGCTCCACCAATGAGCTATGCTCTGGACCCTCACATTCTTTTTTGCCTTTTTTGTTTTCCAGTACTTGTGGGCTGAACCCAGGGTCTGGCACATACTTTGCAAGTACCCTACCACTGAGCTGGACCCCCAGTCCATTTTTTATTTTTTTATTTTTGAGTCAGCATCTTGCTAATTTACACAGGCTCCTTCAGGCCTTGAATTTGTGATTCTCCTGACTCGCTGGGATTACAGGTGTGGGCCACCAAACCAAGCACTTTTTTGACTTCTAATGTGATTACAGCAGGAAAGAACTTAGACTTTCTTACTCAATTTGCTTTACCAGTCAACTGAGCTCCAGAGCTAAGTATGTGGATTGAGGTAGTCATGGTAGCTCATTTGGGTAGCATAATGTATTATCACGAATGTCTTTTCATTATCTTGTCAATTGAACTTGATACTTACTAGTTCTTCTGATGGTTTTCACTGGCCTTTCACCCTCCCACATTCAACCCAGAATGGCTCAGGGTCATAACACACAGACTACTTCTGAAAGGAGAAATATTTTCCATCTTCCCACCTATAATGCTAATGGGAAGGGCTCTGATCTTTGGCTTGGCAAGGATATGAAAGTCAAGTTAGGTCAAACCACAAAAGTTTTTTTCTTCCAATTACAAATGCTTTATAAGAAAGGTCAAAACAATCTTTCTAAAATGGTTCAAGGTTAGCACAGGGACCTGGCAGTTCTGCTTCACATGTAGAATTCAAAAGGGAAGAGTAGGCTGTAGGTGTAGCTCAGTGGTAGACCATATGCTTAGAATGAACAAGTTCTTGGGTTTAGTCATCAGCATTAGAAAAGAAGAACACGCTGGGCATGGTGGCGCATGCCTATAATCCCAGCAATTTGGGAAGCAGAGGCAGGAAGATCGCAAGTTTGAGACCAGAGGTAGTCTGCATAATTTAGCGAGACTCTGTCTCAAAAAAGTAAAAAAAAGGGCTGAAGGTGCAGCTCAGTGGTATAGTACTTGCAATGCATGCAAGCGCGAGGCCCGGGGTTCCACAAGTACCACAAAAGAAGAAGAAGAAGAAGAAGGAGAAGGAGAAGGAGAAGGAGAAGGAGAAGGAGAAGGAGAAGGAGAAGGAGAAGGAGAAGACTGCTGATCCTCTTTCCATTGTACCAGAGAGTTTCATGTTTTCTGGCTTGATGTTCCATATTCTTCTCCCTCTTCTCTTTCACTTGGAAAGTTCCTCTGCTATTCACATATGTTTCATAGAGATCTCTTGGTATTAGAAACCCTGAAAATAAACCAGTGAGGGTCTCTGAACCATTTAGCTAACATCTTAACCTGGGACATGAGGGGACTGAGTTCCTTTACTGTGAGGCAATTCCTCAGAACAAAAAGAAGTATACTGGAATGTTGTGGTCATCGTGGCAAGCATTTATTTATTTTCTCTCTCTCAACTCATGCACATCATTTATATCCTTTATACAGAAGCTACAGGTTTCACTGATTCCATTTTACAGAAAAGGAAATGGGCTCACATATTAAATAACATATTGAAAGTCATGTAAGTGACTCACATGTATCTTAGGTGGGACTCTAACTCAGGAGTTCTAACTTTAGATCCAGTGGGGTTTTTGCTGTTGTTTGTTGTGTTTGTTTGTTTGTTTGTTTCAGTGCTGGGGGTCAAACCAAGGGCCTTGTGCATCCTAGCTATGCACTCTACCACTAAGCTACACCCCTAGCCCTTAGATCCAGTGCTTTTTTTCTTTTCCCTTTTGTGCATGTTGCTAACTTACAAGTTCCCTTGGAGAAATAAATTCACCAAAGAAACTCTGAGCTCACTTTCAGCACATCTGTAACTCACTCAGCTGCATGATACTTCTCATCCTTTCCCTCTCTACCCTCATCATGCCACCTGCTCTGCTCTCTGTTGAGAACTTTATTCTTATTTCTCCTTCCATGAGTCCATTGGCCACATTTTCTTTCTTTCTTTCTTTCTTTCTTTCTTTCTTTCTTTCTTTTTTTCTTTCTTTTTTCTTTCTTTCTTTCAGTACTGGGGTGTTCAATCCAGGGTCTCACATATATTGGACAAGTGACCTCCACTGAGCTACACCTCTAGCTCCTTTTGAATTCTGTATGTTGAGACAGGGTCTTGCTACATTGGGCAGGCTGCTTCTGGTGTTGAACTTACAGTCCTCCTACCTCTGTCTCCTGAGTTGCTGTTATTACAGGCATGCACCACAGTGCCAGGCTCATTGTCTACAAATCTTTTTGCACTTTGCTACTATGGGGGTCAATTCAAGGGAAGAGAGGAAACACTGAGCACTTATTGTGTTGCCACTGCTGAAATGGGGTCTCACTATGTTGCCCATGCTGGTCTTAACTCCTGGGCTCAAGTGATCCTCCTGTCTCAGTAGCTGGGACTACATGCATGCACCATCACGCCCAACTTCAATACTTCTTATTGGCTACTTCTCTTGCTTTCCAAACCACAGGTCCTTTTATCTGGATGGTGGATGAAATGGTAGGAACTCTGCCAAAGCCCAAGCCTTAGTTTCTCTATCTGTAATTCTGTACAGTTTTGCATATTAGACAGGGAAACAGATGAATACTTACCATCCTTACAAAAGAATATCTACAAGGATGCATTGTAGAGAGTGAAAGGAATCAGATGAAGGAAGTTAAAGAAAAAGAAGAGAGGGCAGGGATGCTATGCTGAGGTCAAAATAAAGTTCATTGGCTAGGAGAAATCCCAGGCAATTCATATACTGAGAGCTTATGACTTCAACACACTCCCCAACCTGAGTGGCTGACACAGTCCTCTGCAAACAGTGAGGGGTAACTCAAAGCAGGACTATGTGCTTTGAAGTTCTAAGTTTAGAATTCTATTGCTGGGTCTTGCTTCCTTTTCCGGGCCATAGTGTGAATGCCTCCAAATTATTACAACCACTCCTTCTGCCTTCCACCCTCAGAGAGGATTCCCCAGCAAGTCAAGAGAAAATTACCCAAGTGAAAAATTAATTTTGATTTGCTCAAGCTTTTCAGCTGAATAACACCCGTTATTTCCCTCAGTCAGATTTGCTTTGTTGCTGGAATGCCCAGTAGGAGATAGATAAAAATGTGCCTTTTTTCTTCAGCTTGCAGTGATCGAACCAAAGACCTTAGGTCATGTTAGGCAAGGAGCTCTACCTGTGAGCTACACGCCCAACCTCTCAAAAGCACTTTTGATTTCTCTTTAGTTAAGGCTGAATCAGAAGCTGTATGATCCTTCCCTGAAGCTCTACCCTCTGTGTATCTAGTCCTCTGCTGGTCCTCTTTCCATTGTACCAGAGAGCCCACGGGAGGGGCTACCCCACTTGAAAGATTCTCTCACTCTCTCCCAGAAAGACAGTCTCTCCTGTCTGCCTCCTACAGTCTGCTACTACGAAGACAATGCTGAAACTAACACCTAATAACTCATAGCTCTGAGCAGCTTCCTGTCCGCTCCCAGGTTGTGGCCTATGCCTAATGTTTCCAAGCTGTATGGCTCACTGTCACTCCAGGGTAGTACCCAAACCTCGGACTGAGGACTTGGTGCTTCCCTCTTGTCTCCAAGGACACCTCACAGGCTTGGTCCCTACAAGCTTGCACACATGAGTGTGCACCCCCACCCTTTAAGAGGCTGCTTAAACCCTGCATTCAAAGGCACCTTTCTTGTGTGTCTCAGCTCTCTGGTGCCACCTTCTGCAGCTTGGAGGGTGCTGCTATTTTCAGAATAGCCTGTAGGTCTCCAGGCCTCTGAGCAAGGCTGCATTTCCTACCTCTATTCTTTAATCCTGGAAAAAGAAATTCCCACTCCTGACCTCACAGTTCCTTCAAACTTGTCAATGACCACACCTTTTTCTTTTCTTTTTTTTGGGGGGTGGGGGTGGGGTGGGAGTGCTGGGTATGGAACCCAGAGCCTTGCATATGCAAGGTAAATGCTCTACCACTGAACCACACCTCCGGCCCTGACCACATCTTTTCTACATTCTGTGGTCTATATTCTTCCTCTGGCATCTAGCCAGGAAGTCACTCAATCAACATTCTGTAATAATGGACACTATGCTTCCTCTCCATTCTTAGGAAGCTCTGTGTCCTCAACAGCCCACTCAGTTAAGGATGCCTTCCCCTAATAACACACAAAACAGGCTAGGAACGTGACTCAGTGGTAGAGTGCTTGCCTAGCATGCACAAGGCCCTAGGTTTGATCCTCAGCAGCAGAGAGAAAGGGCGGAAATAAAGAAAAGAAACCAGAAATGGGATATAGACATTCTTTCTCTTGCCTTAACCACAACTGAACCCAATCACCTGCTGCTAACACTGTAGGTAAGCCAGGCAAGTGGCCGTGCACAGCTATATTAACCTACCTTATGGCTTTGCTAGGAAAGAACAATGGTCCTAAAGCCCAGTACATGTGCAGAGTGCCACAAAATAGCTGCAGTGCTCAAACCCCAGACAGACCTTCTGAAAACTTTCTTTGTCTAGGTGCATTGGCCCAGGTTGTAAACCCGGGTGCAAGAACCCCAGCCATGCCACTTAACACTCAATCACTGGAGCATCTTAGTGGCAGGTTTCGGTTTCCAGACGGCGATGCTGGGCGCTGATGAGAGTCGGAGCTGCTGGTTTCATGTTTCTCAGCCATGTTATCTAAGGACCGGCTGCTTGGGATTTGATCAGGGCTGGTTTGGGCGAGAGGCAGACGCCGTCTTTTCCCCAGAACAGACTACTCTTTGAGCCCTGCCGCCACCCAGACTGGGGATAGAAGAAAGAAAACAAAAATCCCCACTGTATGTGGTTCTCTGGAATTTACCTTGGCCCTGGAGGAGGGAAAATTAAAGAGCAATACTTCTCTCCTCCCCTCAACGCCCTCTGCAGGCAGCAAATCCTATTGAGGCTGAGCCTTGTGAAGACTGGCAAGAGGAAGGATGAGAACAAAACCAAGTTCCCACCTTCTTAACAGGGGCAGAGGCTCCTGTCTCCTTCCTAGGGGATACTAAGGTGCTCGGTGAAGAAGACTGATTTGGGGACTTTTTGTTCGTTTACTTTTTGCAGTGCTGGGGACCAAAACCAGGGCTAGGCAAGTGCTCTACCACTGAGCTGCACCCCAAGCCCTAGAAGTCTGGTGGAAAGTCTGTTTGCAAGAACCAGTTGAAACAGAGCTTTCTCATCTGGCTAAGTTCTGAAGGAAGGAGACAGACCAGGGTTAGTGATTTGGGATGGCAATCAGTGAGATTGCACAGTCATGTGATAAAGTTTTTGTTTTGCTTTTGTTTCTCATCCACATGCTCCATATGCGGTGTGTGTGAGGTGGAGGCCAGGGCTCAGGTTTGGCATAAGGTAAGGTCTTTGGAAAAAATGGAGCGCTGAGTTCTTCACTTTTTTATTGCCCTGGAACTTCTAAGACATTCTTCTGTCTTGATGAGGTCTGTGCTATTCAACCAGGTGTATTACCCTCAATGGTAGGCTGTCAGGGCAGGCCAAGGGGGGATGTGCACAGTGAAGCCTTGCATTCTGTCATCCCAAGTCTTCTTAGGGAACAATTCACCAATTTACCCTCTGACTTTTCCTTCAGAGGATTTTTTTTTTTTTTTTTTTAGACAAATGCTATGCTGCCCAGCCTGTACTTGAACTCCTGGGCTCAAAGGATCCTCCTGCCTCAGCTTCTGAATAGCTGGGACCACGGGTAGATGCCTCTGCTCCAGGTTTTTCCTTCAGAAGATTTAGGAGTGACCTCAGAGACTTCAACTCAGGCTCTGAATTATTTTTCTCAAGTAAATTGGCTAACCTTTTGCTCTACATTTTCATATCCTACTGTTTTTTTGTTTTTCTTCTTAGTTTTTTCTTTTCTGAGACAGGGTCTTGCTATGTAGCCTAGCCTGACCTGAAACTCCCAATCCTCCTGCCTTAGCCTCCCAAGTGCTGGCATTATAGGCATGTACCGTGGCACTTGGTACATATCCCACTGCCTTTTCTTTTCTTTTTTCTTTTAATTAATTAATTAGTTAGTTAGTTAATTAATTAATTAATTAATTCAGTACTTGGGAGTTGAACTCAGGGCTTTACACATACTTTCCTTTACCACGGGGCTGCACTCCAAGCACATTTTTTATTTTGAGACAAGGTCTCACTAAGTTGCATAGAGTGCCTTTGGCTTTGAACTCACAATCTTCCTGCTTCAAGCCTCCTGAGTTGCTGGGATTACTAGCATGTGCCACTGTGCTTGGCTGTTTTTTCTTTCTTTTTTGTTTATTTTGCAGTACTGGGAGTTGTACCCAGGATATCACACATGATCTACCACTGAACCACACTCCTTTTTTTTTACTTTTTAGTTTGATACAGGGTCTCATTAAATTGCACAGGCTGTCTCTGGCCTCACAATTGTGATCCTCCTGCCTCAGCCTCCTGTGTTGCTGAGATAATAGGCATGTGCCATGGTACCTCCCTCAGATCTCACTGTTATCTGGGCATTCTAGGATGAATATCTTGTTGCTATAGTTTGGATCTAGAATGTCCCCCCCAAACACCAGTGGTAAAGGCTTAGTCCCCAATGTGATGCTATTGGAAGGTGATGAACCTTTAGAGGTGGGGCCTACCAGAATGTCTTCAGAGGCTTGGGAGTGTGCCATTGCAGGGGAAATAGGACTGAGGCCCTTCCTTTCTTTCCATTTTGCTCCCTGGCCATGAGGTAGGCAGTCTT
This sequence comes from Pedetes capensis, assembly GCA_007922755.1. Lineage (NCBI taxonomy): Eukaryota > Metazoa > Chordata > Mammalia > Rodentia > Pedetidae > Pedetes > Pedetes capensis. The sequence goes on from VMDO01004264.1 coordinate 63,165, forward strand.
GCTCTGCCACGCATTCTACCACGATCCACTGCCCTGCCCCAGACTCAACACAGCAGGGTCAACCTGAAACCTCCAACACTGTGAGCTGACATAAACCTTTCCTATTTGTAAGTTGGTTCTCTCAGGTATTTGTTATAGTGACAGAAAGCTGACTAATTCACTTGTGAGAGAAATCCAATTCAGAATTCCCAGAAATACCACCACCAGAAGGGAAGTCAGAGGCAGGGAGCAGAAAAGCACAGGAGACACAGAAGAAAGACCAGAACAACAGATTTATCTAAAAACTAGGGAGAGTCAGAGCCAACACCAGCACCTTGATGAGGAAAGAAGCAGCCTTGGCATGTCAGTGCTCAGAACATGAGGGTAGGAGGCCAGGTGAGATGCACCTGCAGAAGAGAGGGGAAGAGGATCTTAGGAGGTATCTGGGCAGGCTGACTTGAGATGAACTACAGAATTCTGAAGGTGAGGACAAAATAGGCCTCAGGAACTAAGCAGAGACATATAACAAAAGAAGAGTTTCATAAAGTCATTTTTGGAGATAAGGACTTCATCACTTTGACATAAAACAAGAAAGAGAACATGGCTGTTTGCACACAAAGAACAAAGCTATTTTCTGCAGAAGCTTATCAGGTGCTGGCCTGGACTGAGGAGTGACACAAAAGATGTGGGGCTGAGAGAACACTCTAATTTAAGTGAAAGGACTCCCCTCCCCACCCCAGTTCAGTCTAGACTGATTACTGAGCTGGGGACCAAATGAAATCCTATAAAAAACTTACATGATGATACTACATTAGGTTCATTCAGAATCTTGGCCTCATATTTAATGTTTAATTTCCGTTCCAAATGTCAAGGCCAGGTTGCCAGTTAAAACACTTGGGAGCAGTCAACATAGCCATATTGAAGTTGTACTATTTTTAAATTAGCACTGCTATTATTAAATGCTGAGTGGATATGATAATAGCGAGCCAAAAGGGGAAGAAAATATCACAAAGCCAAGAGTGGGCCAGTTGAAAACATTATGGTCCAGTCTGGAGGCATTGGGACACAGTCACTGCAGTCTGACCGCATGAGGAGTCACCAATCCATTGGAGAGAAACTGGGCAAAATGTACACAGGATCATTGTATTGTTTCTCACAAATACATATGAATCTAAAATTACCTAAAAATAGATCTGGGCATAGGGGCACAGGCCTGTAATCCTAGCACTTGGGAGGCTGAGGCAGGAGGATCAATGCAAGTTCAAGGCCAGCCTGTTCTACTTACTGAGTTCTAGGCCAGCCTGGGCTACACAGTGAGACCTTGTCTCAAAACAAAATACAAAACAAAACAAAAATCTAAAAATAGATATATAGCAACATACAATGAAATGCATGTATGGAAATGTCATAATGAGACCCATTATGTTATACATGAAAAATTACCCATATAAAAAATAAAAAATAGATATTTAAATAGAATTATCACACATAATAAAATAAATATTTTCCAAGCAAAAAAATCCCTGCCAATTTTGAAATGATATAACCTAATATCTAATATTAATTGGATCTATTGAACCTCATATTATTTGCCAGTTGGCAGGTCTGTTTATATGTCAATGCATTGTGTGTGTGTGTGTGTGTGTGTGTGTGTGTGTGTGTGTGTGTATGTGTGTGAGAGAGAGAGAAAGGAAGAGAGAGGGGGAGAGAGAGAGAGAGAGAGAGAGAGGTAGATAGATAGATATGCTGAGGATTGAGCCCAGGGCTTCAGACATGCTAGGCAACAATACAATTTGATTTAAAAAGGCAGGGGTGGGAGTCTAGCTCTGTTTGAAAAAAGAGACCACAGAGTTCAAGAGGCAAAGAGGAAGAGATGCCAAGTTTGACAAACAAAAACAATAATGCTGCCCCTTGGATGTCAAACTCCTACAAGGCTTCTAAGGCAGGAGCTTTGTTTTCTCAGAACAGTCTTACTCAACACACATTCACATGCTGTTTAAGATGTGGTTATCTAAGCTGGGCATGGTGGTGCACCTATAATTCCAAACACTTGGGAGGAAGACACAGTCGGATCACAAGTTTGAAGCCAGAGGCAGCCTGTGTAACTTAGCAAGATGCTATCTCAAAACAAAAAGTAAAGAATGGGCTGGGGTACAGCTCAGTGGTAGAATGTTTGCAAAGCATGCACAAAACCCTGGGTTCAACCCCTAAGTAATGTGTCTATCATCATCTGGGAGTCCCAGAACATCATCAGTGCATCATTTCAAAAGTGAGGGATAGCCTATAAAAACTAACATGGGTATACTGTGATGTCACCTTGTTGTTGTCATTATTATGTGCCCTTGAGTTGGGTTGAACTCATAGGGATCCTATATGCAACAGATGAAACATTACCCAACACTGCACCATGCCTGGCACTATTGTCAGTGGGTTTCCTAATATTCATAGGGTTTTGATGACTGATTGTTTCAGGAGTGGGCTACGGGGACCTTCTCCCAAGCCTACAGTACCCAGTACTCCCAGGCAGTCTCCCATCCAAAGACTAACTAGAGCAACCTTGCTTAGCTTCTGACATCAGGTGGGATTGGATGCTAGGGTGCTATGGCTGAAGATGGTGCTATGTAGAGACTTTTAAAATCCCTTTCAAAACATGTTCTATATAGAGCATCCCTTCACTTGGTGGCCAACCTCTTCCTTTAGCTTCTTCCCTTCACTTGACTTTTTTTTTTTTTTTTTTTTTTTGGCTGGTCTGCCTAGTCTGGACCTATTTTGGCTCTGTGCCCTTCTCTACTCAGGAAATTTGGAGGGCAGATAAAGCCAACTGTGACTTGCTGAAACCCTACACATTTTTTTCACTGGCTATCAATTCAACTCAATAAATCCTCATCAAGACCTGCTCCTAGGAGGTCAGGGTGCAGTTCAATAGCAGAGCACTTGCTCAGCATGTGCAAGGCCCCAGGTTTGATCCCCAGTACAAAAAAAAAAAAAAATCTGATTTACTCCTGATAATTTTCTCACTTGCTTCTCATAAGTTCTCTCCCATCTTTTCTTTTCAAACCCCTCATCACTACAAGGCCATATCTCACGGTCAGTGGATGGCCTTGGTTTAATTTCCTCTGTGAAACAAGAGATGGTTACCTGTTTGGAATTGCTAACTTACCCATTGGGACTGGGGTTTAGCTCAGTTGGTACAGCACCACTCTGTAGTCTGTGAGGTCCTGAGTTTGTTTGATTCCCAGCACCACAAAAGTGGGAGAAAGACCTGGCAATCCTCTCCCAAGGCAATCCCGTAACAATCAGCCATTGAAACCCCTATGAGGGTCGCTATGAGTCGGACAGGACTCGATGGCACCTGACGACAACTTACCCATTCTTCCTGTCTCTGTCAGCACAGGTCTCTTTCTCCTGCAGAATCTTACCTACCCAAATCCCCTCTCACTCTCTTGTCTTCAATTCCTTCCTTTGGTCTTTTCCTTTCAGTGGACAAATATGATTAGATCTTTCCTAGACTAAACCTGGAAAGGTCCCAGGCTGAAAAGCTTCACCCTCATGGATCTGGGGCACAGCCCGCTCTGACACATGGATGCATTCTCATTAACCTGCTGGTAGTCTCCATGTGTTCAGTTGGCTGTAACCTCAGAAAATCCTCTTTTTGGTTGGTATTTTGGAGACTTTATTGCATCAGCATGATTGCCAATGGACTGAGGGGGGGAAAACCCAGCAAGGTCTGCATATTCAGACTCCTCTTGGCTTTTCTGTGCAGCATTTCTTCTTCTGGGTTAGGGGAAGGACCCCTCTGGAATAATGAAGGCAATATGATCTACTGTTAGACAATGGCAGGTAAAATAATTTCTTTCTTGGGGCTGGGGACTTAGCTCAGTGGTAGAACACTTGTCTAGCAAATGCAAGGGCCTGGGTTTGGTCCCCAGCACCAAAAAATGTTTTTTTCTTTTTTTTCTTTTTTTTTTTTTTTTTTTTGATGGGGTCTCACTGTGTAGCACAGGCTAGCCTGAAACTCTCAACCTACTGCCTTAGCCTCCCAAGCACTGGAATTACAGGTGTGTGCCACTATACCTGGCCAGTGAGTTTCTTTATGGCCAGCTCCAAGACAGAAAGGCAGGGAAAGATTAGACCAACCTTGAGGAAGAAGTGATGAGTCAGGAATTGTGGCTGGAAATCAAAATATAGATCATAATATCACAGCCCTCCCTGTGGGCCTCAAACATCAATCTCTTCCATCAGAAGGGTACACAACCCAAAAGACACTGCCACATTGCTAGAGTCCGATTCAGGCATTAATAATTAGTCCAGTCCATCCTCATATTGAATGAACCTACTCTCCAGGGTGAGGCCACATGGGTCTGAAGGCTTCCATTGCAGCTCATCAGGTCCTGAATGCAGGAGTGGTTCTCTGCAAACACAGTTTTACTCTCCCAGGCTTCTGGAATAACTGAACTAAGAACTAATCTCATCTCTTGTTCTGAGCCTCTTTCAAGGTGTTAATGAAATGTTACAGCCTTCAATTCATAACCTGCTTATTCATTCCTTCACCCTCAGCTTCTATTCCTCCCTCTCTTCATTGACATCCAATCTTTTCCTGCTTTTGAAGTGACAGCAGGTTCAGCCATTGTGCTGGTCCAGATTGCTGGTAGCAATTCTAGTCTGGCAAATACATTCCCCTCAGTCGACTCAAATTTGTAGAGGGAAGGGTTGCATAGGTACAGAACCAGTGAGCTATCCCCACCACTGGGCATTTACTGTTAGCCCTGCCAGCCACAATCCACCCTATCAGGCATTTAGAAATTGTTTCTCAATGCAAGGGAATCAAACCCAGGGCCTCACATACACTAGCCAAATATTCTACCACTTAGCCACACCCTCTAGCCCAGCCTTTCAAAATTCTGATATAGAAACTTAAAGGTATAGTTTCCTGCTTAAGAATCATTCTTGCTTCCAGGACCTGCATTTGCATCTTGTTCTTGGGACCACTGTTATCAACCATGAAAAAGAAAAGTGAGGTGGTGTGGGGAAGGATTGCATACTCCCACCATCTTTCCCCACCCTTCTTCCCCAGTTTCCCCAGAAAAGCAGAGGAATTTTTCCACTGGAAACCTTCCCTGGTCCTCCCTTGCGCTCAATGTGAGCATATATTCATGAATGTAAGTCAGCTCCTCATGGCATAATTGCCTGCTCTTTTTGACAGCAAAGCTTTATCTGCCCATTCCAATTTTCTACTAAACCATTACTCTGTGGATGAAATGCAACATGTCATGTGATATTTCCTTTTTTGTTTGTTTGTTTTGAGATAGGGTCTCACTATGGTAGCCCCAAGCTGGCCAGGAACTCAAGATCTTTCTACCTCAGTCCCCCAGGTGTTGGGACTACAGGGTTGGGCCACCATGCCCAGCATGATGTGATATTTCTTTGCCTGCTGTTGGACACTATGTATCATGAAGCATGTCCTTTGGTCCAAAGGAATGTAACTCAGGCCAGGCATGGTGGCACATGCCTGTAATCCCAGTAACTCAGGAGGTAGAAAGGCAGGAGGATCATGCCAGGGTCAGCCTGCACAACTTAGTAGGGTACATAGGTACAGATACAATTTTTATTTTTAATCTTGAGTTTCTGTCTCAAGATAAAAAATAAAAAGGGGTTGGGGGTGCAGCTCAGTGGTGGAGTACTTGCAATGTATGCATAAAGCCCTGGGTTAAGCCCCCATTATCACAAAAAAAGAAGAAAGAAAGAAAGAGAGAGAGAGAGAGAGAGAGAGAGAGAAGGGAAGGGAAGGGAAGGGAAGGGAAGGGAGGAAAGAAGGAAGGGGAGGAGAGAGAAAGGGAGAGAGAGAGAGAGGGAGAGAGAAAGAGAAAGGGAAAAAGGAGAAAGAAAAGGGAGAAAGGGAGAAAGGGGGAGAAAGAGAGAGAGGAGGGAGGGAGGGAGGGAATGAAGGAAGTGTAATTAAGAGTCCCAAATTGTGAACCCAGTCCAGAGTAAGTATCATCCTTGTCAGGACCCATTAACAGTCCCCCAGGGCTAGAGTGTTGATCCAACATAATCCACTTGTCAGCCATGTACAGATCTTTACCCCAAAGCGATTTTCTCCATAGCCACTGGCAATCTCTTATTTCTTTTGCTGGCAGACAGAACAGTCCTTGTTGTCATTTTGTGTCTGAGAGGGTGTAAGAGGAAGCTTCTAGATTTAGCCCATTTCTGTGCTGCTGTAGAGCCCCCACATCTGCTCGTGTTATAGACCCTGGTGGCTGCCTTCAGTAAGTACACAAGGATATCGGCTTGCACATTCCAAACCTGAAGGATGTTTTTCTAATAGGCATTGAAATATCCTACTTTACTTCCGTATTTATTTTTACAGTGCTGGGGATTGAACCCAGGGCCTCGTGTGTGCTAGGCAAGTGCTCTACCACTGGGCTACATCTCCAGCCCAACGTGCCCTACTTTAATGTACCCCTCAAACTTTCAAAAGGCTGTGGCCAACACATGCATCCCCTTAATAAGTCAGGGTATAAGCCAGGCATGGTGGTGCACGCCTATAATCCTATTACTCAGGATGCTCAGATGGAAGGATCGATGTGAGTTCAAGGTCAGCCTGGTCTACATAGCAAGTTCCATGCAGCTTGGGCTATACAGCAAGATCCTGTCTAAAAAAAAAAAAAAAAACAAACTAGGTTGTTTTAATTGTCTTTCTGTCTGACCATGTGATCATGTGATCAGGCTATTGACCACTGCCCATGAGTCAGTAAAGACCCAAACATAGGGGCTGCTACCACTGTTTAATTTTTTAACAAGCCATTTAGCCAACCAGGCTGGTTTTGTTTTTACTTTCTCTGATCAGAGTGGCATCCTTTTAAATAGGATGATGAACTTTTATCTTAGGATTGCCATCCACACACCAGGTAGCCCTGCCAGCCAGCAGGGAGTTGTGTATAGGGTCCTATAGGATTCAGCACCTCCTCACCCAGTTCCAGACAGTCCTGGGGGAAAGAGGCTCCCGGTGCCAGCCAAAGTATCTCCTCCTTGCATTTCCCAGACAGCATGATTCTGTATAAACTGTTTCCCACTGCCACATCACTCCAGGGCTTCTCGGGGCACCGCCATCCCCTTTTGAGTATTTCTCCAACATCACCCAGGACATCGTGGGTATTTTAGGTTTTAAGGTCAATTTGTGTCCTTTTGTCATGAAGTAGCCTTTTTTTTTTTTTTTTTTTGCGCTACTGGAAATTGAACTCAGGGCCTCGCACTTATGTGCTTTGCAATGCTGTACCACTGAGCTGCCCCTCCCCCAGCCCATTTTTGAAGTTTTTGAGACAATGTCTCGCTAAATTACGCAGACTGCCTCTGATCTTGAACCTGGGATCCTTCATCATAGAGTAGCTTTAATAAATGTTCCAGAGAAAGGTAGTACGTGTCCCTTAAGTGGAAAGTTTTTAATCCAAAGTCCCAGTGCCCTGTTGCGGGGAGGTGCTTATAGGGTTTTGCCATAAGCTGCATTCCAGCTTCTATGTTTTCCTCCCTCCTCTCCTCTTCCTCCTCTTCTTCGCCTCCTTTTCCTTCTTGAGGCAGAGTCTTTCTATGTTGCCATTGGTGGTCTCGAACTCCTGGGTCCAAGCAATCTTCCTGCCTCAGGCTCCCAAGTAGCTGGGACTACAGGTGCCATTGTGCCCACCTTCCCCAGTTTATATTTTACACTATGTGGGTCTGGGTAATCTTGCTGGTTTCCATTTAACATGGCCAATCAATATTGCTTGAAGAGCAGATTTACATGTCTTCTGTGTTACAATACTACATACGGTTGCGTTCCTCATCTAGACATATCCATCCCCATAAAACATTTAGGTAAAAGAGACACAACCACTTCACATAGAGTTTGTTCAAAAATTCCAATTCTCCTCTCTTTCTTTCTTTTTTGGGGAGATTACTTGGGGATTGAATTTGGGGACTCGTGCATACTTTGCAAGTGTTGTTCCACTGGGCTGCACCTCCAGCCCTTATTTTGTTTCTTATTTTGAGAAGGTCTCACTAAGTTACACAGGCTGCCTCTGGATTCAAACCTGAGATCCTCCTGCCTCCACCTCCCAAATCACTGGATTACAAGGCATGTGCCACCACTGCAGTTAGCTTTTCTTTCTTTCCTTTCTTTCTCTTTTCTTCCTTTTCCTTTCTTTTTCTCCTCCCTCCCTCCCTCCCTTCCTTCCTTTTTTCTCCTTCCTTCCTTCCCTACCTCCCTTTTTTTCCTCCTCCTTCCCTTCCTTCCTTCCTATCTCCTTCCTTCCTTCCCTTCCTCCCTCCCTTTCTTTCCTTCCTTCCTTCTTCTTTCTTTCTTTTCCCTCTCTCCCTTCCTTCCTTCCTTTCTTTTTCTTTCTTTTCTTTCCTTCCTTCTTTTATGCTAGGGATTGAACCCAGGGCTTCCGTGCATGCTGAGCAAGCAATCTACCAACTGAGCTAACCTACACACCCCAAATTAGTGCATTTTTCTTTCTTTTATTTCATTGCTGGGGATTGAACCTAGGTCCACACACATGCCAGGAAAGCATCCTTCCTTCCTTTTTCTTTTTTCTTTTCTTTCTTTCTTTTTTTTTTTAAAGACAGAATTTCTGCTATATGGTCTAAAGCTGGCCTGGAACTCTAGATCCTCCTTCCTCCATTTCCTGAGTGCTGGAACTACAGGTATATCCCACCACTCCTGGCCAAAAAGCCCAATTCATTTTATTTTATTTTATATTTTGTGTTGTTTGCTTTTTTGTTGTTTATTTTTGTTTGTTTTTGCCTTTGGCTTCTTAAATTCCTCCAAACTAGGATAAATGCAAGGGACTTGCTTGGGACCTATTGGGAGCAGTGGGAGGTCCTACTAGCCCACCCTACCTACGATAGTGTTGCATCAACATCTTTAACACCATTGATTTCCACAATATTCATCCCACCTTTCAACTACCATCTTGCAGAGCCATGTCCAATCCATGGCCTATGGATCATATCTGCCCAGGACAGCTAACTAGTAAGGCAGCCTCACAAAATCATCTACCATATGTATTTTTTAGTGTTTATTATCTTCATGACCCAATGAGTACTTCCAATTTTGACGTTTCAAAGTGATACTGTGCATGTTTACAGAATGACATCTAATGCTTCTTTACACCATACTGGGACAGTCGCCACAGTATCAAATTCTAACCTTCAGATAAGCGTAAATATGTCATAGTTGGTAACATGAGTAAGGTTAGTACCATCACTCTGTCAGTCAAGTATAATCAGGTTGAATTAGAAGTGATTTGAACTGGGCGTGGTGGCTCATACTTGTCATCCTATCGACTCAGGAGGTGGAGGCAGGGGAATCACAAGTTGGAGACCAGAGGAAGCCTGCATAGCTTAGCAAGACCTATCTCAAGATAAAAAGGAAAAGATGGACTGGGGGTGCAGCTCAGTGGTGGAGCACATGCAAAGTACATGCAAGGCCCTGGGTTCACTCTGATAGCATTTAAAAAAAAAAAAAAGTGATTTGAAGCTCTTCAACGCCACTTGGGGGTGTATCAGAGATTACATGAGTTTTTGGCAACTTGGCAATTGCCAATATTTCTGAAAATTTAATTCAACCCAGTTCCAGATGTTGCAAATTGACCACTGCAAAATTTACTTAGGAACTCAGTAAGAACTGTGACCAATCCCATTGAACTAGACATTCACAGATCAGTTTTATAAAAACAAGGTCAAATTTCTCACTAGTTTTATATTATTCTCATGTCTCTAAAATTTATAATAAAAAAGAAGTCTTATTATCTATATGCACTAAATACATAATTTGTGTAGCCCAAGACAATTCCTGTTTACGCAATGAGGCTCAGGGAAGCCAAAAAGTTGGACAACTCTGAGCTAAAGACTTCTCTTCTATGGGGACAAGCTCTGTGGCTTGCCCCTTTGTTTCCTCTCATTTTATTTTTAATCACTTTCATGTCCTTGGTATCAGTGAGACCCATATAGAGAAGCTGAGACTGTAAATCAGATAAGGCTTCTTGAAATGTTCACTTTTGCAGGAGTAACGTCACATGGGCATCCATGTAGAAAGGGCTCCCTTAATCACAGAATTCACCATGGCCTGGGGCACAGGGGTATTCATTGAGTGAACCCTCTAGTCACCATAAATCCAGGACCACGTGGCTTACACGTGAAACATTTCAGCTGATTCATCCAGGGTGCTCCCCTTTGCATTCCTAGGGAGAGTTGGACAATCTCCCTGTTTGGGTTAAACACCCTTCATAGTGGCTTTTCTACAGTTCCCCAGGCAGGCTGTTCCCTCAGGAACAATCCCTTGTGTGTCTGGATCATGAATACCCATCTGTGACTGTTTCATACTGAGTTGTGTGTCCTCACCAACCCAAGCATGTTCTTCCACTCCGCAGCATTTAAAACCAAAGATACTACTTCTAAAATCATCATTTTTGTGTGCAGCGCTGGAGATCAAACTCAGGGCCTCAGTGCAGGCTAAGCAAGCAGCCTACCAACTGAGCTAAACCTCCATCCCCTAAAGTCATTACTCTTACTACCTATTTCAGGCTCCTCAGGGAGCTGGTGATACCCAATCATAAAATGAGAAAATTCCTTCACACTAACCCCTCTAGTTTTAGTTTCTTAGGTTTGCCCCTTTCCACATTGACTACTGCTACCATTTCCTCCATTTTATGAGACAAGGTATCGCTGTGTAACCCAGGCTGGCCTCAAACTCCTGTTGATCCTCCTAACTCAGATTTCTGAGTGCTGGGATCACAAGTGTGTGCCACCATGCCTGGCTTGACTACCTTCTTGAAGACCAAAGATCTTAGAAGTACTTTTTGTCGCCCTGGTATAATGATACCCTTGGTGATTAGCTTTGACTGTTGGCCTGAGCCTACAGATTAATATCAGCTTGGTCCAGCTTGCTCAAGGCCTGACACAACTCTAACACATTCTCTCTCTCTCTCTTTTTTTTTGAGACAGGGTCTCACTAAGTTATACAAGTTGTCTCTGGCCTCAAACTTGTGACCTTCCTGCCCTAGCCTCCCAAGTTGCTGGGATTGCAGGTGTGTGCCACTGTGCCTGGCTCTCTCTCGGCTTTTTTTTTTTTGGAGACAGGGTTTCACTATCTAGCCCAGGCTGGCCTTGAACTTGCCTCCCTAGTACTGGGATTACAGGCATAGGCTACCATACCCCGCTCACTGCATTCTCTTTTATTTTCATGTTAGCCATTATAGACAGAAATAACCAAGGGACTTTGAGTTTAACATGGTTTTTATTATTTTGCGTTCCCTTTTGTATCTAATGAGCCAACTCCTTGGGAGTTGGTTCTATCACCATCTTCAAGTTCTATTAGTAACTTTTACCCTTAGTGACAACATAGTGCAGCTGCAGTTTCATACCACAAGTGACTAGGCAGCCATCCGGATCTCAAAGTTTTCTCATCCCCCACCCTTTCATCCCTCCTCTTCCCAAATCACATATTTTTGTGAGCCAGAGAAGTTACAGCAAATGCCACTCCTGACACCAAATTTTTGTCAGGGAAAAACAAAGTATCTTGTTTTTCCTCCTCTCTCATAACACAATCAACACAGAAGACTTCTGCGGTGTCCAGAGATGTGAGGATTTCACACAACCAGCAGCAAGCAATTAATTCAGCAGCAGACACACCAGCCGAATACCCTCCAATTTACTTCAATTCAGACACTGAGCCTCAGACACTAAATATGGGGCCGCAAGACTGCCCCCTTCAGGCCCAGTTGCAAGTCTAAGCTTCTGGGAATTCTGACCACCCAGCTACAAATGGGGTTCCCATGATTCCCTCTCCAGGTTCAACTAACTTGCTACAGCAGCACACAGAACTTGTTGTTGTTGTTAGGTGCCGTGGAGTGAGTATCCAACTCATAGTGACCCTGCATACAACCGGCGAAACACTTACTGTCAGTGCTTCTCTGCTGTTCACAGGGTTTCCAATGGCGGATTGACTTTTGGGAGTAGGTTGCCAGGTCCTTCTCCCAAGCCTACAGCATCTGGTGTTCCCAGGTGGTCTCCCATCCAAGTACTAACCAGGCCCCATCCTGCTTAGCTTCCGAGATCATACAGGATCGGATGCCACAGGGCTACGGCTGCAGGCACACAGAACTTAGGAAAACACTATACTTACATTTACTAGTTTATTATAAAGCGTATTTTAAAAGATAGAAAAATCTGAATGAAGAGATTCATAGGGTGAGGTCTGAGAGTCCTAAGCATAGGCTGAGTGCAAGAGCCTCCATCCCTGTGGAGTTGGGGTGCAGTTCCCTCCCAGCACACAGATGAGCCTACCTGTGAGCCTCCACATATTTGTGTGGTGGTGGTGTTAGGTGCCATTGAGTCGGTGTCTGACTCATAGCAACCCTATGTACAACAGGTGAAACACTATGGTCAGTGCTTCTCTGCTATTCATAGGGTTTTTAATGGCTGATCGGTTTTTGGGAGTGGGTTGCCGCATCCTTTTCCCTCCACATATTTAGCTGTCTGGAAACCCTAAGAATACTATCCTTTAAGTTATTAGTTTGGAGACTTCTTTGCATAGGCATAATTGCTATTGCTAATAGCTGGGTCCCTGAAGCTATACCATTGTGGCATCCGATCCTGTCAGATCTAGGAAGCTCAGCAGGGTCGGGCCTGGTTAGTACTTGGATGGGAGACTGCCTAGGAATACTAGATGCTGTAGGCTTGGGAGAAGGATCCGGCAACCCACTCCCAAAAAACAACCAGCCATTGAACACCCTATGAACAGCAGAGAAGCACTGACAATACTGTTTTACCTGTTGTACGTAGGGTCACTATGAGTCAGACACTGACTTGACGGCACTTAACCACATCAATAACTGGGTGGGGACACTCAGCAAGGGCCTTTCTATTCTAGGCCTTTCTATGCAGCAGTCTTTTCTCCAGGCCATGGGATAGGACCCCTCTGGAATGACTACTGGACAAGGAGAGGTCAGAGAATTTCCTTATGTCCCATCCCAAGACAGAAAGCCAAGAAAAGATTTCATTTTCACAACTCTAGTTACTTCCCATTATCTTCCTTCTTGCCTCAAAAAATTTTTTTTCAGTATGTGGGGTTTGCACTCAAGGTCTTGAGTGTATTTTGCAAACACCCTACTATGAGCTGCACCCCTTGCCCACATATTTTATATTTTATCTTGAGACAGGGTCTTGTTAAGTTACACAGGCTGCCTCTGGCCTCAAACTTGTGATCCTCTTGCCTCCACCTCCATAGCTGTTGGGATTACAGGCATGCAGCACCACTCCCAGCCCCTCTTACTTCTGTTTTAAAAATTCTTATTATATTATTACTTTTGTGTATGTTTTGTTTTTTGGTGTGGTGCTGGGGACAGAATGTAGGGCCTCATGCATACTAGGCAAGTGCTCTACCACTGAGCTACATCTCGAGTCCCACTCTTACTTCTTGAAGATCTCATCACCCTAGGTTTTCAGAACATTACTTTCTTATTCAGACAATTCCTTTATTACTGGCTACTGCTTCTCCAACCATTAGTTTTTCCTCTTTGGTTTTTATTCTATATGTTTTCCATCTGTGATCTCATTCACACCAATGGTTTGGATCCATGATTTCAATTATGCTCTGTATGTTAATAATTCCAAGTTTATTTATTTTGGGTTGTTGGAAACAGGGTCTGGGTGCCTTGAATTGACAATGCTCAGGCTGTCTCAGGCTTTTGAGTGCTGGGATTACAGGTGTGCACCACCACACCAGCTTCCAAATCTCTAACTTTAATTCTAACTTCTTTCTTGATTCCTATATCCCTATTCCTAGGTTGATTGGAAATCTACCGATTCTCACATACACCGAATCTCGGTTAGGAAGATCACTATAACCGTCCTCCAAACTAGAAACCTGGGGGTTATAGAAGCATCCTTCACTCTTCCCTGCCTCTCACATCTCATCCATCACAATGATATAATCCAATTCTCTTCCTAACGGTTTCTCTAGTCTTTTTCTTCCTCTCTATTCTCAATGTCTTCCTTTAGCTTAGGTCTGAATTTCTGTTCTGGATAAAGGCAGTAGCCATCTCCTTTCTTCTGTTCCTTTATGAAGTGAATGGTAACAGTGCAATTTGCTGTGTTGCAAATATTACAGTAAATCTTGGTCCCCAAACGCGTGTGGTGTGGGTGCAGAAGCAGTGAGAATCATAGAACTGGATCCGAAATAACACAGCTAGAGGCTGTTTTATGTTGTAAAAAAAAAAAAAAAAAAAAAAATCACACAAATTTCATGGATAAAAGGTGACATTACCAAGTTCCTCATGTATATAGGCTAAAAGAAAAATTTAGTAGGTAAAGCAGGTGATACTGATGGCTCTTTTCAAAAGATCTTTTGCACTGCCTTTTCCTTTGTTTCAGCAGATACTGCAATGAATCTTGGTGGTGGTGGTGTTAGGTGTGATCAAATCAGGTCCGACTCATAGGGACCCGAAGTACAACAGAACAAAACACTCTGCGACACTATGCCATGCCTAGCACTATGTCAGCTGTTCATAGGGTTTTCAATGGCTGATTGTTTGGGGATTGAATTGGCAGTGGGCTTCCAGGTCCTTCTCCCATTTTTGTGGTGCTGGGGATTGAAACCAGGGCCTCAAGAGTGCAGAGCAGCACTCTACCAACTGAGCTATACTCCACCCCTCAGCCACCTGAGTAACTGGGATTATAGGTGTATACCATGGTGCCCAGCCTTAAGTTTTTGAATGAATAAATGGTATTAATTAAATATATCTTGGAATCTTACTGACAGTGGTGGGCAACTGATAGAAACTCAACTGAAGCCAAAATATAGATCACGGGTTAACTATAATTGAATGTCCACTATATTCTAGGCACCATACTAAGTTAGTCATGTACTTTCTTTTTTTTGCGGTGTGTGGGGGTTGAACTCAGGGCCTTGCATACTTTCCCACTGATACTTTGCAGGTACTCTCCCTCTGGGCTGCACCCCCAGTCCATTTTTTATTTTGAGACAGGGTCTCACTACTATGCAGGCCGTCTCTGGCCTCAGTGTGTGATCCTTCTAGCTCTGCCTCGAAAGTTGCTGGGATTACAGGCGTGAGCTGCTTTGCCTAGCTTTCTTTCTTTTTAAATTGATATATAACCCATATACCATAAGGTTCATCACTTTAAAGTGCACAGCAATTTGGCTAAAAGTGGATAAACGCTGAGTGTCATCACCCCAGTACTGTCCTTGCTGCCTCCAGCACCAGATGATTTCAAGGGAATCATTA
Organism: Pedetes capensis; assembly: GCA_007922755.1. Lineage (NCBI taxonomy): Eukaryota > Metazoa > Chordata > Mammalia > Rodentia > Pedetidae > Pedetes > Pedetes capensis. The sequence goes on from VMDO01004264.1 coordinate 78,425, forward strand.
AGAAAAACTTTTACACCTCTAAGAAACTGCAAAGACCATGCCACAAGAAAGTAAACAGATAAGAGTCATTAACAAAGTATAAACAGTTTTAATGAGGCAAAGAAAACTCAAATATTCTCAATTACAAATTTTATTAAAAAGTTAATTTAAAACATACTTTTTTTCTCTTCAAAAAACCATGTTGCTAAAATGTCAAACTTTTCATATAAGGATCATTTTAGTTTCACTCATTCTTGCCAAAGTGGCACCTCTATTTTTCTTGAACCTTTTGCTTAAGAGCAGGATCTCTAGTGCCCCATGGGGTTAATTCAGGACATGCTTATTACATAGCTAATTTGTAGCAATTGTAACTTTTGAAAAGGTGTGACTTTCTTCAGCCTTCTCTCCCTGGTGAGAAGGAAGGCAACCTCAACAAATGCCTTTATCCCTTTAGGAAGAGTGTTTTTCCCACTGACACTCAATCAAGCTCATATCAAAGACACTTTCTTCCTAAGTTTTCATCATTGTCTTTTTAAAGAAACAAAAGCCTGTCAATACCTATGAGAGAAATAAGAAGAGAAAGTCTCAAAGTAACTCAGGCTATAAACCAGACACCCCAACAAAGTTAACAGGATAGTGAAAATTACAAATAAAGGTTAGCATGTGAGAAAAGCTTTTTTAGTGCCCTGATTCTCCACCGTCTCTTTATAAAAATGGGTACCATTACTCTGGTCCACTCTGGGTCAACACTTTCTGACAGCAGATATCTTTACCTCAGGTTTCAGGTGCAGACCTCTTCTAAAAGTAGACTTCAACAGAGTCTAAGTTCATTCTCCAGACCAAACACTTTGGACTTGAGATTCCTGAGCTCTCCTTGTATCTTATGTGCACGTCTATTGCTGTTGCGGACCTCACACAGAATGGCAAGATCCTGGTTTGTCCGGGCATTAACTGTTGCCTACAGATTTGAAAAAAGCAATGATTATTGGCACAAGGCAGGGGAGAGAAATCAGTTATAGAGACCAGGCTATGCTGGCTGGCTTCTTTTTAGGAGATTTTTAGTACACAGGGTAAATTCAATCCTTAGTTTTCTCAGTAATTAACTTAAGGAAAGAAAATGTGGAATTAAAGTAGAAAAGACAAAAGACTCTTTTCCCGTACAACTGTAAAGGAGCCTTAAGCCAGGCGCACTGGCCCCTACCCTGCAATCCCAACAATTTGGGAGGCAGAGGCAGGAGGATTAGAAGTTCAATGCCAATGGCAGCCTGTGCAACTTAGCAAGACCCTGTCTCAAGATAAAAAATTTTAAAAATGGGCCAGGGGTATAGATCAGTGGTAAAGCACTTGCAAAAAACCTGGATTCAACTGCCAAGTACTGGAGTGGCGGGTGGAAGAGGAGCCTTGAGATAGAGATCAATAAACCACTAACAATGGGTAAAAATAAAAGGCCAAAATAAACATTACTGGGAACTCTGCCCAAAAATGAGAGAAAGCACCCCCTCCCCTTCTACCTTGTTCAGAACACAGTGATCAGCCAGGTGCAGTGCTCACACCTGTAATCCCAGCAATCTGGGAGGCAGAGGCAGGATTGAAAGTTCAAGGCCAGAGGCAGCCTGTATAACTTAGTGAGACCCTGACTCAAGATGAAAAATAAAAAATGGGCTGGGGGAGGGTACAGGGTAGTGGCAGAACACTTGGAAAGTATGTGAGAAGCCCTGAGTTAAATCCTCAAGTACGGCAAAAAAACAAAAACAACAATACCAGCAATCCCTCAGGACATATAGGTGACTGGCTAAATCTCCACAAGGGCTCTTGAGGCAACTTGGGTTCTAAAACACTGTGTCTGGGATAAAGGACTTTATTACTCAAGTACTCACTTTCCTCATTTGTAAAGCAGACATAATTCTTCTAATCTACTTCTTGGGTTAGGAGGGATGACAATTTCTAAGATTAGCTTAGGTAAAAGTCTCAATGATATAGCCATCCAGTTATTTCAGTTCATTTTTATTTTCCTTTTTGTTGAACTGCTTTTCAGAGAGACTTCAAGGACGGTGCTCCATTAGTGTCTAATGGACAGGGACACAGCACAACCTTCTGTTTTTTGTGTTGCTAAGGATCAATCCAGGGCCTGGCGTATAATAAGCATGTATTCTACAACTGAGCTACACTGCAGACCTGGACATGCTTCTTCTGAGGAGCCCTCATGAACATGTTTCCATATGTCACCACTTTTCCCTTGCAGTAATTCAGGAACAGCAATTACCTTATAGAGCATTTGCTCCAAGTCTCTCAGCTTCTGTCGGAGAACCTTAATATCTGTCTTAAAGCCTTCTACTTCCAAAATACGTCGATGTTCCAAGGCCTCATAGCGTTTTGTCATTATCTGTAAACGCTTCCCCATCTTGTCGGAGCGATCCTAAATATGGATAGGAAGGCATTTACGAAGAGGAGGGAAGCATTCCCTAGAGTCATCTGCATTTCCCGCTCTATCATAAGTGGTAGAGAATTTTATACCTTGAAGATCTCTCTCCTCACTCCCTCCTCCTCCCGAATTCGGGCAAGTTCTTCTTCTAGGGAAATGCACTGCTCTTGGTACATGTTGGACAGCTTTTTCTCTTGCACTAACTTATCCTTTAGGGACTGCAGGCCAAAAGGACAAAAAAATTAAAGCTCAGTCCTATAATTTAGGTAATTCAAATAGCATTTAGGTAATGAAAGCAAAGAAAGGATTTCTAGAAGAACAAAATGTGTTAAGGAACAAAATAAGCAAAATGTGAAGAAGATTTGGAAACCTACTATTTCTAGGCTATTTTCTTAGCCCCTTTGCTAAAGTGCACAATGGTAGAAATTGTTTAAAATAAATATTTTAGGCTCTGGGAAGAGTTGCATAATAGAACTCAGAATCTGTCTGAAGTAATACATTACAATATATGTTTTGGGCCACATTTCTAAAGGTCTTCCTTAAAAAGGAAGAAACATCAATAACAATATTTATACATGTTCCATTGAGCAGCCCAAATGATCCTTTAAAAACTTAAATCAAGCTGGGTGTGATGGCTCATGCCTGTAACCCCAGCGACTCGAGAGGCAGAGGCAGGAGGATCATAAGTTGGGGGCCAGAGGCAGCCTGCAATACTTAACAAGACCCTGTCTCAAAATAAAAAATGGGCAGGGGATGCAGCCCAGTGGTGGAGTGCCTTGGGTTCAATCCCCCAGTACAACACACACACACACACACACACACACACACACACACACACACACACACACAAAATAAATAAAAAAATAAAAAATAAAAAAAATAAAAAAATAAACCAATAATTTAGATCAGGGCCATGTGCAGTAAGACATATTTGTCCTAGCTACTCAGGAGGCTGATTCAGGAGTTCAAGGCCAGCCTGGGAAACACAGTAAAATCTCATTTCAAAAAGAAACAAGCCAGGGATGGTGGTGCATGCTATAATTCCAGTACTTAGGAGGCTGATAGAGGAGGATCACAAATTCTAGGCCAGTCTGTACTACATTGCAAGTTCAAAGCCACCCTACGTTACATAACAAGAACCTGTTTCAAAAAACCAACCAACCAACCAAACAAACCAACAACCAACCAAAATATCCTTAGATTATATTACTTCCTTACACACATTCTTTTCAAGACATAAGGTTTAGAAGTTTACATTCCTTTCTGCAACCTGTAAGACAGCCCATGATTGGCTGCTACCTATCCCTCCAAGCTTCGCCCTTCTCTTTTTTTATTCCTCTACAACCACAATGACATCCTTCCTTTCCCTCAAATGGACTCCAGAGACTAAACTTGCTTCTCCCTCTGCCAGGAACACCCTTCCCTTCAGTCTGTATAGCAAGTTTTGTCATATATTGCAGGTCTCAGCAAAAACACCAGACATGACAGTGTGTTCCTGTGTTCCTTTCTGAAGTGGGTTTTTAGAAAGTATATAAAATCATCACATAATCCTCCCATTTCCTTAATATCTTTTTGTTTTCTGAGTTTTGGTTTCTTTTCTTTTTGAGACAGAAGCTGGCCTTGAACTTGTGATCCTCCTGCCTCAGCCTCATGAGTGTACTTTTTTTATAATCTGTAATTTTCTGAGTTGTTTCTTATTGTTTGTTTTTTCTCATTTACTAAAATATAAACACCGTGAGATCTTGTCTAGTTTATGTACTGCTATAGCTCCAGAGCTTGGCCCATTCGTTGAATGAATGAATCAAGTCTAGTATTTTAAATCCCCAAATACCATCATGACCAATCACGCTCTGCTTACTTCATGATGCTGTTGCTACCCAGCTTTCTGGACTGAATGGACCTTATGTGACAATTTGTAGGTTCTTTGGAATTCTCTGAGTCCTTTCAACTCTTCCAGAAAAATTAACCATTTCTTTAAAACACAAGGAAATTACCTTAATATATTCATTTTGGGTATGATGACTCTCATGGAAAACTGGTAAAACTTTTCCAATTTTATCTTCTTTCTTCTTACACTGAACCCTATATTGCTTAATCTTTGACATCAAATGATCTTTTTCAAGCATCCATGACTTCTCTTTATTTTGGTTTTCAAATTTCAGTTGTAAAAAGTCCTTGGTGCTTTCGTAAAGCAGTTCTTGGGTGTGATGGAGACTATGAAAGAAAGGATAAATGTGGACATGGGACACCTACAAAGCACATCTGAAATAGAGTTATTCCATAAGGGAAACATAAGTTATTTATTTACTTTTTTATAGAACTGCAGAGTTGAACCCAGAGGCTCATGCATGCTTTCTGCACGTGTTCCACCGGTGACCTGTACCCCCAGCCCATTTTTTACTTTGCTTTTTTTTTTTTTTTTTTTTTTGAGGTACTGGGGGTTGAACCCAGGGCCTCGCGCTTGTATGCTTTGCAAGTGCTGGACCACTGAGCTGCACCCCCAGCCCATTTTTTTAGTTTTTGAGATAGGGTCTCTCTAAGTTATGCAGACTGCCTCTGGTCTCGAACTTGTGATCCTTCTGCCTCCACCTCCCGAGCCACTGGGATTACAGGCGTGTGTCACCGTGCACGGCCTACTTTGTATTGTTGAGACAGAGTCTCACTAAGTTATGCAGGCTGCCTCTGGCTTCGAACTTACAATCTTCTTGCTTCTCCCTCCTGAGTTGCTGGAATTAAAGGCAGGCACCACCACACCTGGCTTGAAATGTTGTTGTTTGTTGTTGTTAAGTGCCGTCGAGTCGGTATCCGACTCATAAAGATCCTCATAGGGTTTTCAATGGCTGACTGTTTCAAGATTGCCTTGGGAGTGGATTGCCAGGTCTTTTTCCCAGGCTTGAAATATAGATTCTTTTAAAATCGTACAATATATGAATTTTTAAAAACAATTTAAAAAGCACATAGTCTGATCATTGGCATTGTACATGCTTTTGTAGGCAAAGTGTAATATAGCTATACACACTCCCTGGCTGATACAGTATTTTTTTTTTTTTTTCTTTTTCTTTTGGTTTTTTGAGACAGAGTCTTGCCATGTAGGCCAGGCTGTCCTGGAACTTGTTTTGATCCTCCTGCCTCAGCCACCCAAGTGCTGGGATTATAGGCATGTACCACCATGCCTGGCTGATAGGTTAGTCTTTACAGATATTTTCCTGAATGTTAACTTGAGGTTGTGTGACTGGAAGGATGACAGAACTACTCACACAGCCTGCATGAGTATAGACTAACCCCAGGAATGAGAGAGAACTAAGCCATGATGTTCTGACTGGCATTAACACAAGTTCAAAACATCTAAGACAGCTTTGCTTTTGTTCGTGCTGTATTCCATGTGTGACTGCCCTATACCAAAATCTTGTCCTTTTTTTTCTCCCAGTGGTACCAGCAATACTGAATTGAACCCACGGCCTCAGGCATACTAGGCAAATACTCTACCACTGAACTATACCCTTTAGTCTTTTTGTTTTGTTTTTTTAAATTTTGAGGCAAAGTCTCACTAAATTGCCCAAGCTGGTCCTGATTTGTGGTCCTCCTGTCTCTGCCTCCTGAGTAGATGGGATCATAGGCATGCACCACTATGCACTGGCTTAAATCTTGCTTTTTTTTTTTTTTTTTTTTTGTGGTACTGGGGGTTGAACCCAGGGCTCGCACTTGCATGCTCTGCAAGTGCTCGACCACTGAGCTGCACCCTCAGCCCATTTTTTTTTACTTTTTTGAGACAGGATCTCACTAAATTACGCAGATGCCCCTGGTCTCGAACTTGCCATCCTCCTGCCTCCGCCTCCCAAGCCGCTGGGATTACAGGCATGCGCCACCACACCCGGCACTGTTTTTACTTTTTGAGACAGGGTCTTGCTAAATTACGCAGATTGCCTCTGGTCTCGAACTTTCGATCCTCCTGCCTCTACCTCCCCAGCTGCTGGGATTACAGGTGTGTGCCACCGCGCCTGGCTCTTGTTCTGTTTTTGTGAGATTGACTTACTCTATGAAGTAATTTCAATACTTTAGCCCATTTTAATTTCTCTATTCTCTCAAATTCCACATTAGTTTATTGATTTATGTGTGTAAGTATGTATTTAATTTTTTTCGGTACTAGGGGCTTGAACCCAGGGCCTTGTGCATACTTTGCAAGCATTCTACCTGTAAGATGCACCTCCAGCATCTTTTTTTACTTTTTATTTTGAGACAGAGTTTTGCTAAGTTGCTCAGGCTACCTCTGGCCTCAAACTTGTAATCCCTCTGCCTCCATCTCCCACATTCCTGGGATTATAGGCATGAGCGACTATGCCTGGTTCCACATCAGTTTTAATATATACCCTGTCTTTAATTCAATAATTACTTTTATTCTACGTCCGACTTTTTATTTTTTGATACTGGGTCTCCCTGTGTAGCCCAGGCTGGCCCCAAACTCAAGATCTTCTTGCCTCTGCCCCTGGAGTGCTGGTATTACAGGCATACACCACTGTACCCAGTACAATGTCAGATTTTAAATGGCAATACACATACATTTCCCAGACTAAATAGCACCACACACCTTATTTTTGTTCTATTACCACGATATTGCCAAGAAAGACCAACTACTGGATATACACAGGCACTAAACACATTCCTGATGACTATTCTTGAGATTTATGACAGGTAAATGGTGTTTGTATCTTTAAAAAAGAATATTACTGGAAGTTAGCAACTCATGGGTTTAACATCAACACCTAGAGAAGTATTATATCAAATGATCTACAAATGATCTAATTGCCTGCAAAAGTATTAAATACCACGAAGCAATATCTACTGTTTTCCAGTGAACAAATAATGTTAGATTAACTTAGTTCTTTTCATGAGGAACAGGGCACACAGTAAGTGGAAAATGACAGGGCAGCACAGTGCTAGGTACAAAGTAAAGTTTACCAGAAGAACATATATATGTATTCACATATGTGTGTATATGTACATAAAGGACACCAATTCACTTAACATGAGGACTCTCCATCTTTTAAGGAATAATTTTATTTTGTCTTACGTTATGTTCTCAATTACAAACTGGGAAAGTATGATCCTGCTAATGTACAAATGGCTTGAAATTGACACCCAAAGGATTGTTCATTAGTGGCCTAGAATTTCATGCCATTCTATCCTTAGGATGATCTACCTAATGAAAGGAACTGATCATGTGCTCAGATATGCAAACAATGCTAAACTAGGGTGGTTATTAATATTCTGGAAAACCAATGTAAAACTATAAATTACAGGCTAGGGATGTAGCTCATTGGTACAGTGCTTGCCTAGCATGTGCGAGGCACTGGGTTCAATTCCCAGTACTGCAAAAGGAAAAAAAAAAAAAAATTAAGTGTAAGATGTTTAAAGCAGAGAAGAGATGGTGAGGTGCAACTTGATAACGATCATCAGGTATTTAATATATATTTCTTGTGTGGCCATTGTGCATACATGGCAGGGTAGAGGCTATATAGCAAGACCCTGGAGAACAAAAACATAATTACAGTACGTGGTGATAAGTGTCATCACAAAGGCACACTACTCATGATGAGAATGTGGAGGAGGAACTCAATTTTGACTTAGTCTTCAGCAATGGGGTGACAATGCTTAGCAAGGTGCCAACTACAAAACAAGTGCTCCATTAACATAGTTACTAATCTGGGTGAAGCACAAAGTGAATTAAAGCAACAGTGCAGGAGTTGAGGCTAAAGTTGAACTTAGTATCAGATGATGAAGTTCCTAATAATTTATGCTAAGATGTTGGGGCTTTATTATAAAGTAAATGGAGAGCTATCAAATGCTTTTAACTAGCTGGTAACTCTTCATGGTGGAATTAATTCATAGTAGTGAGGATGGGCATAGAATTCAAAGAAACAAGTGATAGGAAGAACAGATTATTACAACAGTTAAAATAATGGGACTTAAATCAGTGTAATATGAACAAGAAACAACAAATGGATTTAGGAGACTCCTCAGGCTTAACACCATACAATTTGGAACTAAAAAACAAGAAGCTCAGGAGCTGAGGATAATGCTGAGGTTTCAAGCTTGGGGAACTAGATGGATGAAATGCCATGAATCTAAATGGGAAAAAGAGGAAGGTGGTAAGTTTGAGATGCAGAGTAGTGTTTTCTGGGAGACATGTTAAACTTGGTTTTGTACATGGTAAATTTGAGGTATGCAAGCATACTCATTGGAGGATGTCTTTACAGCACAAGTCTGCCCACTGGAACCAAACAAAAGGCTAAGGACAGTTGGACTGAAGAACTAAGACTCACAAGTGTGGCTGAAATCAAGGAAGTGAATTTCAAGAGGGTGATCAGTGATTCCAAATATGCAGAACGGTACTAAATACAACAAAGACTGAAAAGCAGTAACTGGTCTTAGAAATTAAGAAGTCAATGATCTTGGAAGGTGCATGGGATTTGATCCCTTGGTGGGGATAAAATCAGACTGTAAAAAGGCAAGGAAAGGCAAGCAGGTAAGGAACTAAAACAGTGAGGAGACAGAGTTTGCAATATTTTTTTTTCTTTTGAGATGGGGTCTCACTGTGTTGCCCAGGCTGCTCTTAACCTCCTGGGCTCAAGCAATCCTCCTGCCTCAACCTCCTGAGTAGCTTGGACTATAGGAAAGTGCCACTGTGCCAGCCTGCAGTACGTTTTTACAGGTGAAAAGTCATGTTTTCATATTCATCAAGGGCCATACTACAGATAGTAAGAGTAGATAAAAGAACTTGACTATAGAGTTAAGTTAAAACACTAAAATGGGTTGAAAGGAGCATGCGGAACATTGACTGGCTCTTCAATTAAGAGAATTAAGAGGCCTGGAAAAGCCTCAATGCTTGCCTCCCTAGATGCACAGTGTCTGAATTTTTTCAAGCCCCTTTTCAGTTCTATGATCTTCTGCTGCTACAGTACAGAACTTTAGTTAATGGGGGACTGAACCCAGGACTTCACACATGCTCTGCTAGCACTATACCACTGAGCTACATCTGTAGTCTAAGAATGATAACTTTTGAACCTCTAAAAAAAAAAAAAAAAAAAAAAAAAAAAACAGAACACCATTAAGTCCGTGTTTTTGAACACTCACCTTCTGGTTAGCTCTTTGATTTTGTCCTGGTTTCTCTGGTGCTGAACTTGTATTTCCTCAATGCGAATCCGTCTGTCCTCCATGAGCCCTTCAACTTGTTCTCTAGAAAGCTTGGTTTGCTCTCCCAGCTGTGCCTGCAGTGCTTCCACCTGTATAGGCCAACTGGGGTGAGTTATCCTCTCCTGCTTCCACTTACTTCATACCTCTACCAATGAGCTTTTATCCAGAAACAGCAAAACCAAACCACAAACAAAACCAAAAACACAATAGCAAAACAAACAGTAGAAAAGTCTCAGCTCTAATTCTCTTTATTTGATGTCATACAAATGGGGTTAGGCTACTCAAGAGTAGATCCTTTGTTACTCAGCCTCATATCTGCATCACACAGAGAAAGCTAAAAAAATCTGGTTTTCCCTACCCTATTAGTCTTGCATTTTCCAAGTCTCATTTTGTACTTTTAGGACTATCTCACTTTTAAGATGCCCTATTTGCATAAAAATAGAAGAATTCTTTCTTAGTTTTTGGTTTCAAAGACTAGGGCAAAATGAGTGTAACGTAATTTCCTTTTCTGGGTATGGCGTCATGACTCCAGTGATATTGGCCAAAGGTAGAAACTGTCATTTAAAGCAATGGGCCCTAAACCGGGTGTAGTAGCTCACACCTATAATTCCAGCAACTTGGGAGGCAGAGGCAAGAGGATCACAAGTTCAAGACCAGAGACAGTCTGTATAATTTAGAGAGACCCTGTCTCAAAATAAAAAGTAAAAAATGGGCTGGAGGTACAGCTCAGTGGTATAGCACTTGCAAAGCATGCACATGCTAGGCCCTGGGTTCAATCCCTCAGTACCACAATAAATAAATAAAGAAAGAAAGAAAGAAAGAAAGAAAGCAGTGGGCCCCAACCCTGATAAGGGCAGGAGCTTCCGTGCAAATAGATGAAAAGTCATGGTTCCAAACAACATACAATTACTAAGTATCAAGAAAATTATTTATTGCTTTCCTTGCTTTTAGAACTCATGCACTAAATAAAGGACAACCCCAAATATTCATCTGTCACAACAGATAAGTTTCCCTTTACAATTCTCTGTGTATCTCTTAGCCAGTCACACAGTGAATTCTTACTTTAAGATGGTTTTGTTGGGTAGGACTTAGCACATGAACTGAAGGTTGAGAGAAGTACTTCAAATAGAGAATAATAGTTTTAAAATACAAGTGCTTAAAAGTGAGAAACCAACTCAGTTTTTTTAATTCCATGATACCTCTTTGCAATCCAAGTGCAAGGAGATACTGATCTTTTAATACTGAGGGTATGATATACAAAGTTAGACGTGCAGATAGAAACCATCTTCGTTTGCCAAAATATGTTACCTGTAGGATAAGTGTTTCTATGTCTCTTTGGTATTGCTCAGAACTGTCTTCCTTTTCTCTCATTGTTGGTCTTTTTTTGCTTACTTTAGGATCTAAATAGAAAACAAAAGTTCATCAAAAGCTTTACTCAGCTTTTCTTTCTGCTATTCAAGTACCAGCATTAACCCTGCCAAGGAGTTCAGTTTTCTTTATTTACAAAAGAAAGTAAGAAAGGAAAAGGAAAACACACAATAAACTACAGCCAAGGCTTCAAACCAAACCCAAACCAAACTCTGAACCCGTTCTGGTTCAAGGTTTTTTTTTTAACAGTACTGGGAGGTTGAACCCATGGTCTCACACATGCTTTCTGCGAGCACTCAACCACTAAGCCATACCCCCACCCCATTTTTCCTTTGTATTTGAGACAGGGTCACATTAAGTTATGCAGACTGCCTTCGGCCTCGGATTCCTGAGTCGCTTGGATTGAAGGTGTGTACCACCACACCTGGCCTGGTTCAAGCATTTTTTAAAATATTTCTGAAAATTGGGTTTGCGTTCAGTGTTTAATGTTTTTAATTTTATCTTATTTTATTTTTTTAAAGGGACTAGGGTTATAGCTCAGTGGTAGAGCACTTGCCTAACAAGCACAAAGCCCTGGATTCAATCCCCAACACCACAGGAGTAAAAACAAACAAACAAACAAAAAAATCAGGTGTGGTGGTACAGGCCTGTAATCCTAGCACTCAAGAGGCTGAGGCAGGAGGATGGACATGAGTTCAAGGCCAGCCTGGGCTACATAGCAAGTTCCAGGACAGCCTGAGCTATACAGTGAGACATTGTCTCAAAAAAACCAAAAAGTAAAAACAAAAATAAAAATACAAAACCAGAAAAAAGCCAATATGAAACATTGAACTGAAGTTACCAGAACCTGGGAAGGGTATGGAAGAGGAAAGATGAGAGTGAGAGAAGATAGTTAATGGGTACTCAGGTATAGTTGGTAGTAGAAATAATTTCTAACATTCTATAGAATAATGAGATTACTATGGTGAACAACAATCAATTGCATATTTCAAAATTGCTAGTAGACAGCTGGGGCTACATAGTAAGACCCTGTGGCAAAAAAAAATTTTGTAGACACGCCAATCTGCCAATTATCTTGATCATTATACATGATACATATATATTGAAATGCCACACTGTACCCCTTAAGCATGTATAATTATGTGTCAATAAAAATATTAAAACAATAAAAAGGATGCTTGTACTATACAAAGTTTAATTCGTTGCATGATTCTAAAAGCTAAGATCTCAGAACATCAGAGGCATCATTATAACATTAACTATGAGTGAATAGTAGGAAAAGTTTCTGATTATTTACATTGTGATTTTCAATCCTGTATCAATGAGAATTTCTAATAATACAGTTGTTACCTGCTTTGGAAGCTGAAGGCTCGTTCTGTTCATATACACCTACTGTCTGGATAGTCTTTTGGAAAATACTGACCTGAAGAAGCAAAAACAGAGTATATAAGTAGGCTTCCTGTAAGTGTGAAATTTTACTTTTTAATCTTACTTCTGCAGACCCAACACTATAAATTATATTGTTTAAAACTAATAAAATCATATAAGGATACTATGTATAAGAGAAGAAATGCAGGCAAAATAACAATTTTTGGATAAAAGCCAGGGTTGATGACACAAATTAAAAATAAATAAATAAATAAATAAATAAATAAAATCACAGAGCTACTTAGCAAAATATGCTAATAAACAGTGCTGTTTGAAAAGAATCTTAAGGAAAGTAACAGAAGGCCAACATATGTAGATATGTACATATAAATGCTATGGAGCAACTGTTTATAAAAGTGAAAAACATGGCTGGGCATGGTGGCACAAGGCTGTTATCCCAGCACTCATTAGGTGGAGATAGGAGAACTGCTGAAATTAAAGCCAGCCTGGGGTACGTGTTGAGTTCAAGGAGAGCCTGGGCTATATAATGAGATCTTGTTTCAAAAAATGACACGGGGGTGAGGGGGGAAACATCGAGGAGGGTAAGGGGTAACCTATATGAATAATGCTTATCAAATTGCATATATGAAAATTGTCACAACGAAAAGCATGTCAAAATGAATCACATTATGATGTACATTAAAAATTTCTAATAAAAAAAAATGACACACACACATATAACCACATACAGAGTAAAAAACATGGAAACAGTACCCACACACATGAAAATAGTTTTATATGAGCAGAAAAAGCTGGGAAGTATATATACAAACTACTGATAATGGTTTATCTCTGGGATACAGGAGTTGGGAAAATGCCACTTTTATATGACAGATTTCTGTCTCTCTTTTTTAAGCGGGCACTGAGGGACATAGCTGTAATCCTAAATACTCAAGAGGCTGAGGCAGGAGGATCTGAAGTTTAAGGTCAGAGGCAGTCTATACAACTTAGCAAGACCCTGTCTCAAAAACAAAAATAAATAAATTAAATTAAAGTGGTGGTAGGGGCAGGAGGTACAGCTCAACAGCAGAGCACTTGCCTAGTATGCATAAGGCTCTGGATTAAACCCCCTCCTCATACTGAAGAAGGAAAAAAAGAAAGAAAATTACTGAAGTTTTCTCTTCACAAAGTGTGCCCCTGTTTTCCTCTCTAACCTCAGTTAAAACATCTACCTCTCTGGGCTATAGGTTTTCTCTCTCTTGCGTGTGCACGTGCGTGCTTGCTCTCTCTTTCTCTCTCTTGCTCTTGGTGTGTGTGCATGTGTGGCTGAGGTTGACCCAAGGGCCTCACACATGCTAGGCAAGCACTCTACCACTGAGCTTCACCTTTAGCCATGGGCTTTTAGCTTTCTAATTGGTGAAATGGGTAAACAATTCTATTTCCCAAGTTCTTTGAAGGAAAACACTTTGAAAGCTCAGGTAAATATTGGGACTGTGATGGCTAACTACTTTCTGAGTCTTCTTCTTTATTTTTTCCATTACTGTGGTTTGAACCCAGGGCCTTACACATACTAGGCAAGTGCTCCACCACTGAGCCGCAATCTCAGTTCCACCTTTTTTATTTTCGGAGTCAAGGTCTCGCTAAATTGCGCAGGCTGCCACTGACCTCAAACTTGCAATCCTCCTGCGTCAGCCTCCAGAGTCACTGGGATTACAGGCTTGTATCACAGTACCTGGCTTCTCTATGGCTTCTTTAGCAAGTACTAAGATTGTTTGGGCCATGGACTCTTACCCCTGTATGTAAACGCCACACTCCCATGCTATACAAAAAATTACTTACTTTGTGTGGAGGCTCCTTATAAAAATAGGTCACTTCTCCGGTGTCTGTTCCCACAAGAGCCAAAAGACTCTGAATCTTTTTCTTGTCTTCTAGTTCCCTGCAATTCTCATAGAAAGTAAGTACATGTTATGTGCCCAAAGTAATTAAACTTTTCTGTTTAAAGGAGTTCCCTTCCGACTTTTTTTAATATATGTATAGATGTATGGTTTTTTATTGGAATTTTTTAATGTACACCATAATGCGATTCATTCTGACATGCTTTTCACTGTGACATTTCCATATATGCATTTTGTTGTACATTATACACATAAATTCCCCCTTACCCTCTTGTGTGCTTCTTCCCCCCATCCTATCCCCCCACCAAAGACTTCTCTTCCATTTGCTTGTCTTTTTATGGTAATATTTTTCTGTATATCCTTGGGTTCCAGTTCTGTTTAAGATAGAAATTTTTTCTGTAGTGAACTTTCTTTTTACATTGTCAGAACTACTACATGAATTTTCTAGACCATCTATAATAATACCATTCTTAGCTTTTTTTTTTAATGTTCCAACCTTTGTATAGGATTTTTCCCTTCTTATAATTTTGATTCAGCTCCCACATATGAGTGAGAACATGTGGTATTTCTCTTTCTGAGCTTGTGTTCATTCACTTAAAATAATTTTCTCCAATTCCATCCATTTTGCTACAAATGGCATTACTTCATTTTTTTTGATTGCTAACTTGTTTTTTAACCTCAAGTTAAAACTGAATAGGACTTATCTTGACTTTAGCTCTAGTTTTTAAGACATCAGGTATTTCCATTCAAGAATTTAGAAAGAAGAGCCAGGCAATGATTTCTTAGCTGTCCTAGAAGGGAGCTGTAGGGGTTATGGAGGTGCACTGCCCAGATCCTCCTCTTCAGCACTGACAAGTTCAGTCCCTTGACTGCCAGGAATGTTGCCTGCACACAGCTCACAGCTGACTCCCTGCAGAACTGCTCTCAGCCAAAGGATACTGTATCTCCCAGTTATGCCTCCCACTCCTCAGGCACAGCCTGCATGCAGTGCCTGGTCAATGAGAGGATACAGAAATCCATACTCTTTCCATCAATTCAGATGGCTCTGAAGAGCCTCCCATGGTGTTGGCTAAGGCCTGGTGGTACTGAATCTCAGCTGCAAATTCTCCACCTGCCCAACCAGGCTTTTCTCATTTCCTGAGAGGTGGTTACTCCTCAGAATACTCCCAGAAAACTTCCTGCATGCAAATCTCCATGGCGCAGTTAGCTTCCCAGGGAACCCAGCCTAAGACAGCCGCTTGGGATTGTTCCATGGAAGCAGACTTTATAACGGGATTTCAGAGCTAGTGATATGGAGATTGTTTGTAGAACACACTGCTCCCAGGAGCAACACAGATGGGGAATCAACAGGGTATGGCTTAAATAATCAGAATAATCAAAGATGGAAAAGAGACTGAGGGCTGTGCTCCATGAAAAAATCACAATCTTTGGTCTATTTTGAGACTACTAGCTGAGGAAGGCGGCTAGGATTTAGCTCAGTTGGTAGAGCGCTGCTCTGCAGTCTCTGAGGTTCTGGGTTTGATTCCCAGCACTGCAAAAATGGGAGAAGGACTTGGCAATTCACTCCCAAGGCAATCCCGAAACAGTCAGCTATTGAAAACCCTATGAGGATCACTATGAGTCAGACACAAGTTGATGGCACCTAACAACACCAACAACAGCTGAGGAAGAGCCTGGATCTCCCAGGAGGCAATATCTTGTGACACCACAAGTATAAGCAGTAATGTTTCCCCAGATCATCAGAGGGCCTATGGCCATTTATTCAAGTAGTTACACTTGAGAAGGGAATAGCCAGGCACTTCAAGGATTGCTGGATACAGGTCTGAGGAGATACTGATACCTAGTAACTAAAGCATCTTCATAGCATACAATACACAGGGACCATGTAATGCATGGAATTTTGGCCCAGGTCTAGCTCACAGTGGGTGTACTGGATCTACAGACCCAATTAATAGTCATTTTATGTAATCAGAATCCATGTATCTGGTAGTTGGCATAATCTCCAAATTAGTTTCTTGACTTCTGTGGTAAGCCAAACAGAAATCTCTGAAACTACCCCTTTCTATCCAGTCAAGATGGCAAATAAAGACCTTGAAGACGCAAGGGAGAGCCCTTATCAAATCCTCTTTTCATTCACCGGTATGACCTATACAAAAGCAGATAGATTCTGGAGGATAACAAGACTACTAATAAGTAGATCCCAATTTCATCATTGAGCCAGGTGTATCTTCACTAAAGCAGATTAATTTGGTCTCAGCTACAAGGAATGTGGATATTGATTAGACAAACATTCTTCTCCACCCTTTCAAGGACCAAAGAAGTTCACACACATGAGAAGGGAGCAATGTGTACTTCTATAGTCTTTCCCTGGGGCTATGGCAACTCTCTTGCTGTCAGTCAATACAGTGTAAATTCACCACTGATGATACTACATGAATTTAGACTGCATGGGTGGAAAAAGCAAGTGCACTAGAACCCTTGGTATGATATGTATGCCCTGGAGGGCTGGAGAGAAAGCTTACACAGCACATGACTGAAGATTTTAGGGCATGCCAGCACATTCCCTACAAAGCAAAAGATAAATTATTGCATCTTGTACCTACAACCATCAAGAAAGAAGCATAATGCCTGGAAGGTCTTGAAAACCACATTTTTTATATTTTGAAATACTGTTCTGAACATATATCAAGTGACACAGAAGGTGAGCTTTCAGTGTGGCCCACAGCTGAAAATAGGCTCAACATTAGGTCAAAGTTATGTATAAGCAGCTCTACTGCTCAGCTGATATGACCTGACATTTTATAGCATCTGAGGCTGAAACAAAGTGTCATGCAGAGTTTACAGAAAGCCCCCTTATAAGAATTGTAACATAGATCTTCTGGAATCTAGAGCAAGGCAATGCCATGGTACTGGATCCTGCTAAAGACAGAATGCTTGATAAAGAGACATCAAGAAACCATGTGGCTACTACTTTTTAACAAGTGATGCTGAGAAAACTGGATATCCACATACAAAAGAACAAAGATGGGCCCTTGTATCATATACAAAAATTAACTCAAAATGGATCAAACACCTAAATGTAAGAAATAAAGCTATAAATCCATAAAAGTAAACATAAAGCAGAAGTTTCTTGACATTGGATTTGGCAATGATTTCTTGTATATAATACCAAAAGCGCCTGCAGCCATACCACTGTGGCATCTGATCCCATCAGATCTCAGAAGCTAAGCAGGGTCGGGCCTGGTTAGTACTTGGATAGGAGACCGCCTGGGAACACCAGGTGCTGTAGGCTTGGGAAAAGGACCTGGCAACCCACTCTCAAAAACTAATCTGCCACTGGAAATCCTATAAATAGCAGAGAATAGCATAAATAACAGTGTTTTGCTTGTTGTACATATGGTCAATATGAGTCAGAGAGTGACTCAAGGGCACCTAACAACAACAACAATACCAACAGCAGAGGCAACAAAAGAAATAAATATGTAAGTTGGACTACAACAAAATTTTAAAGTTCTGTTGATCAAAGGACACTATTAAGAGAGTGAAAAGGCAATTTGTAGAATAGGAAAAAATATTTGCAAATTATGTATCTGATAACGGGTTAAATATCCAGAATATATAAGGACTCCAACAACTCAAGAAATACAACAAAAACAACCCATTTAATAAATGAACAACGGACTTGAATTACATTTCTCCAAAGAAGACACACAAATGACTAATAAACACATAAAGATGCTCAATATTATTAGTTATTGAGGCAATGCAGATCAAAACCACAATGAAATAATCCTTCATGTCCATTAAGATTGCCACTATCAGAAAACCAGAACATAACAAATGTTGCCAAGGATGTGGAGAGACTGGAACCCATGTGTACAACTGGTGAGAATGTAAAATGGTATAGGCACTATGCAAAACAGTATGGTAGTTCTTCAAAAAAAATTAGAAATGATCCAGTAATTTGACTTCTGGATATATACACACAAGCATTAAAAGCAGAGTCTTAAAGAGATATTTGCTACATCCATGTTTACACTGCATTATTCACAACAGCCAAAAGGTGGAAGCACCCCAAGTAGGGCTCATTAATGGGTGAACAAACAAAACATGGTATATTCATAAATGAAATACTTGTTGTTGTTGTTGTTGTTAGGTGCCGTCGAGTCGGTATCCGACTCATAGCGACCCTCATAGGGTTTTCAATGGCTGAGTGCTTCGGGATTGCCTTGGGAGTGGATTGCCAGACCCTTCTCCCATTTTTGTGGTGCTGGGAATTGAACTCAGGACCTCAGAGACTGCAGCGCAGCGCTCTACCCACTGAGCCAAATCCCAGCCCAAATGAAATACTATTCAACCTTAAAAGGAAAGGAAATTCTGACACATGCTACAACATGGACGAACCTTAAAAGATATTATTGTAAAAGAAGTGAGTTATACACAAACAGACAGCATGATTCTAGCTATATTAGGTATCTACAGCCAAACTCATAGAAACAGGAAGTAGAATGGTAGTTGCCAGGGCTAGGGGAAAGGGATCATGGGGAGTTACTGTTTAAGGAGTACAGAATTTCAGTGTGGGAATATGCAGAATTTCTGGAGTTGGATAGTGATGATGGCTGCACAACATTGTGAATGTAACCAATACTATCAAATCCTTAAAAATGGTTAAAAGCACCAGGTACAGTGGTGCACACCTGTTATCTCAGCAACTTGGGAGGCTGAGGCAGGAAGGTTGTAAATTTGAGATCAGAGGCAGCCAGTATAAGTTAGTGAGACTCTGACTCAAAATGGAGAATAAAAAATGGGTGGGGGGTGGGGAACTGTGGCACAGAACTTGAAAAAGTATGTGCAAGGCCCTGGGTTCAACCTCCAAGTATTGCAGGAAAAAAGATGTTGAAATGGTAAATTTTCTCTCTCTCTCACACACCCCATACAGAAGTGTACTTTAGTGGATCCTATAGTATTCTGCTCAGATGCACCCTTAAGGATGAAGACACGTATCTGTGTGCCAAGTCTTTCTCCAAAAATTGTACATGGCTGAACGGGGCTTCCTATACCATGTTAACACCCTCTCCTTAAGGGCAGTCCGTATCCAGTGACTGGTCAATGTGGGGGATGGAAAAGCCTGAATCCTTTGCCTCTGAAACGCTACTCTAACCTTAGAGCTTCCGGTTGTGGTGACTAAGGCCTCTTTCACTACTGTATCACAGTTTAAATTCTCTCATTGGTATTATTTATCAAAAAATTTGCTTGTGGGTATTTTTCCTGAGATCTTTCCTGGTAACTTTCCTGCAGGCAAATCTCCATCTCCAGTTTATTTCCTAGTGAATACAACTTAAGAGAATGACTAGAGCCCAGTGTGGTGGTGCACACCTGTAATCCCAGCGGCTCAGGAGGCAGAGGCAGGAGGATTGCAAGTTCGAGACCAGAGGAAGTCTGTATAACTTAGTGAGACCCTGTCTCAAAAAAAATAAAAAAATGGCCTGGGGGTGCAGCTCAGTGGTCCAGCACTTGCAAAGCATGCAAGTAGGAGGCCCTGGGTTCAACCCCCCAGTACCACAAAAAGAGAATGACTAGATACAGTTATCATTTTAAATGTAGTTCAGAGTTACAACTACAATATTTCCCTCCTACTTGGTACCTGATTCTCAGTCGGTCATTTTCTGAGTAGAGGCGTAAAACATGTTCCCGTTCCTGGAAAAGGCAGATCTGCATATCACTTAGAGCTTTCTGCAATTCAGCAATTTCTTCCTCCCTCTGCTGCAAATCCCATTCAAGTTTATGCTGTAAAAAACAATAAAGCAGTTGAAAAATATTGGGTTTCAGGGAGTACCTCTTACTGGATATGGAGAAGTCAATTTGTGTAGAAATATTCCAAAGTGATGGTTTCAACAATACAGAATTTAAATGACAGTAGTAGGCTGTGTATAGACTTGAGTTTAAAAGCTACAGGATAAGATGGGGGTATAGCCCAGTGGTAGGACATGTGCTTACCATGTGTGATGCCCTGGGTTCAATCCACAGCACCAAGAAAGGGGGGAGACAGAGAGAGAGAGAGAGAGAGAGAGAGAGGTAGAGGGAGAGAGAGAGAGAGAGAGAAGGAAAGAAGGAAGGAAGTAAGGAAGGAAAGAAGGAAGGAAGAAAGGAAGGAAGGGAGGGAGAGAGGGAGGGAGGGGAGAAGGGAAAGGAACTGAGGAGAGGGAAGGAGGGAAGGGAGGAGAAGGGAAGTGAACAGGAGGCCAGGAGAGGAAAGGGAAGGGAGGGGCAGGAAGGGGGGGGGAAGGAGGGAGGAAGGAAGGGAAGGGAGAGTAGCGGAAAGAGAAGAGAAAGAGAAGGGGAGAGACAAAAGACAGGCCACAGGATGAGCGTGAATGGAAAGGTCACACATAACTTCAAAGCTCTCAGATGATCTTTCACAGGCCAGAAGGCCGTATGTCCCACCTGTTCTGTGTATACTTTTTGAGGAGTGCTTTCTATATAATATGTATTACTAAGACATTCAGGAAAGTAAATATGACAAGATGATTTCTGCCAACTGAGCTGAGGAATTTCATAGACAGATGTACAATTAAAATGAATTAAGTATCTAACAGAAAGGCATACATGGTAAAATGGTATGAGGAAAAGTAGGACAGGAATAAAAGTCTCTAGAGCCTATTTGGGAAGTGAAAGCTCACTACTGAACAGCTGAAATTTAAGACAAATAGAGTTGGAGACAAGCAGAATAGGGGTATGCTCAGAAAATGGCAGCAAATATAGAACCATGAAAAAGAATAATATGTTTATTAAAAAGGAAGAAAATCCTGTCATATGCTATAACATAGATGAACCTTAAGACTATGCTAAGTGAAGTAAGCCAGTCATTAAAAACTGTATGATCCCACTTATATGAGGTATCTAAAGTACTCAAATTCATAGAAATCAGTAGGTAAGGGACATGTTTAATGGGACAGAATTTCAGTTTCCAAGAAGAAAAAAATCTGGAGATCTGTTGCATAATAAGGTAAATATATTCAACACTAGTAAACTGTATACTTTAAAGTGGTTAAGATGAGCTAGGCATGGTGGTTCATGCTGTAAGACCAGCACTCGGGAGACTGAGGTAAAAGGATAGCGAATGTGAGGCCAGCCTGGGCTACATAGTGAATTCCAGGCCAGCCAGGGCTATGTAGCAAGAACCTGTCTTAAAAACAAAACAAAACACACAAACAAACAAACAAAAAATGTTAAGATGGTTTAAAACAAGCATTTCATTAAGAAAAACCAAAGTGTAGGAAGGGAAGGTCAATTTGTGCTTGTATCATTTTAGTCCTTGGAATAACGTTTCATGAGTAATGATAAAGATGATTCTTTTTGAATAAAAATCTACTCAACATAGGAATAGACCAATCACTCCCCCCCACTCTCTCCCTCCCTATCTTTATTTTTTGGGGTTGTTGTTGTTGTTAGGTGCCATCAAGTCAGTATCCGACTCATAGCGACCCTCTGTACAACAGGGGAAACACTATTGTCAGTGCTTCTCTGCTGTTCATAGGGTTTTCAATGGCAGATTGATTTTTGGGAGGGGGTTGCCAGGTCCTTCTCCCAAGCCTACAGCTTCTGTTGTTCCCAGGTGGTCTCCCATCCAGGTACTAACCAGGCCTGACCCTGCTTAGCTTCCGAGATCTGACGGGATTGGATGCCACAAGGCTACCGCTGCAGGCATTTTTTGGGGTACTGGGAATTAAATCCAGGGCCTTGAACTAAGCAAGCTCTCTGCCACCGAGCTACATCCCCGGCCCATTTTTAATTTTTATTTTGAGACAGGGTCTCACTAAGTTGGGCAGGCTGCCTATGGTCTTGAACTCAAGATCCTCTTACCTCAGTCTCCTGAGTAGCTGGGATTACAGGTGTATGCCACTGCACCCAACTAAGAATACATGGATTTTCAACTTAATTATTTTTTCTTTTTGGTTATTACTTTTATAAGCCAGGATGACCCATGGCAGAACTTATTAAGTGGTACTATATAAACATGTTTGTCTACTTTTATCAATTTTTAGATTAGGCTCAATTGCATATTCATTAATAAATATACTTAAATCTAGAGAGAAATGTGTGTGAGAGGACTAGTAGTGCATGGTAAATGCATTGCTTAAGCTGCTTATAGAAAATGGGTCAATCTTTGTATAGCAACTTCCAAGAACAAATTTATGTTTTGCAAAATTTCAGGGAACTTTTTTCTGAGACATGGTCTGCCTATGCAGCACAGGCTGGACTTAAACTTGTGGTACTTCTACCTTCATCTCCCAAGTGCTGGGATTAAATGTGTGCATCACCACTCCCAGCTAAAAATCAGGTTTTACTTATTCTTACATTGACTGGTAGGAGCTGCTGTCAGTAACTAAAAGGCAAGCAAATACTTTTATTTTCTCTTTCTAAGCTGAACAAAAATACATACAAGTTGACATTTTTTGTTAGGCAAAACTTGCTTTTTTCATTTCACGTTAGAATGGAAAATAACCCTTTCTTAAACCAGGGCACTAACAAAAGTCTTCAGAGTTGGGCACGGTGGTGCATGCCTATAATCCCCACACTGGGGAGGCTGAAGCAGGAGGATTGACACAAGTTCGAGGCCAGCCAGGGCTAGAGTTCTGGGACAGTCTGTACTACAAAATTAGACTGTCTCCAAAAAACCACAAAATCTTTGGAGAAGTGGTAAGTGTATTTTATTTGTTTATTTATTTTTGTAGGCCTGACATTGAACCCAGGGCCTTGAGCATGCTAGGAAAGTGCTCTACCACTGAGCAACATCCACATCTCTAAGTATATTCTATTAAAGTAAATCTTCTAGTAGGAGTCAGAGAATTCATTGCCTTTACTGCAAATGAGTCTACATAAATAGTTCTTTAACAAATTTATCTGTAGAACTTATCAAAATTCTCTTTTGAGAAATGTTCCAAAAATGGGCTGTGAAGTGTCAAAATTCTTTTTCTTTTTTCCTTTTTCTTGTTTAATCACTGAGTTATACCCTCAGCTTTAAAGTGTCAAAATTCCATGTCTCTTCTGGATTACTTCTCTCTCAGTTCTACCCAGGCTTTATTAATGGTTCGCTTCATGTCATTATCTCCATTGTCACTATTTATTTTTAGGATATGCATCAGTCCCTTACTAGTATCTGTCTCACTGTCATAGACAAGGCAGGCTTTTCTTCCTCTTTCTGCACTCTTCTTATAACTCAGACAGGAAGGCCCATGTGTTTTCTTTCTACATAAGAACTGCTTTAGTCTTTTTTTTTTTTTTGGTGCGACTGAAGGGTTGAAGTGGGGGCCTCACACATGCTAGGCAAGTGCTCTACCACTGGGCTGCACTCCCAGCCTTTTTGTAAGAGACAGGGTTGCACTCAGCTGTGCAGGTTGCCCCGTACATTTGGACCTCAAACTTGCGGTCCTCGTGCCTCAGCCTTTGGGGTTGCTGGGATTACAGGTCTGCATCTCTGTGACCGGTAGTTTTGTCTTTCTTTTCTTTTTTTTTTTTTTTGAGACAGTCTCGCTCTATAGCCCAGGCTGGCTTCCACTATGTGGACCAGGTTGGCCTTGAACTCACATGGCTTCTCTGGCCTCAGCCTCCCAAGTGCTGGGATTACAGGAGTACATCACCACACCCAGCTAGTCTTGTCTTTTTCAAACTGCCTTCCAGAGAAATGAATTTCTTTCTCTCTCTCTCTCTCTTTTTTTTTTTTTGTGGTACTGGGGGTTGAACCCAGGGCCTCATGCTTACATGCTTTGCAAGTGCTGGACCACTGAGCTGCACCCCAGCCCATCTTTTAACTTTTTGAGACAGGGTGTTGCTAAATTATGCAGATTGCCTCTGGTCTCGAACTTGCGATCCTCCTGTCTCTGCCTCCTAAACCACTGGGATTACAGGCGTGCGCCAGCGCGTTTAGCCAGAGAGATGGATTTCAAGAGGCTGTTCACTTGATGGAGTAACTCCTCCCATTTAGACTCTCTACTACAAGATCAGATGACCTTTCTGTGAAATGCACCTACACATTCTCAGTGGGGATGTGATGAGCTCCAGTTAAGGTGATATAACTTTTTTTCACAAGCTTATCTGATCGATCTATGATTTCTGATGCATAATGTTCTTGCTTTCTGTCTCAGTCTTAGATTGTTCAGGGCATCATGTATTCTTTCTCTCTCTCTCTTTTTTTTTTGTAGTACTAGAGTGTTGAATTCAGGGCCTCGTGTGTGCTTTGCAAGTGCTCTACCACTGGGCTGCACCCTCAATGCCTTTTTTGCTTTTTATTTTGAGATAGTTTTGCTAAGTTATGCAGGCTGCCTCTGGCCTCAAACTCATGATTTTCCTGCTGTGGCTTCCAAAGTCACTGGGATTATATGTGTGTGCCACTGTGCCAGATTGCATGTACTCTTTGTCTAGTGGTCTTTTACTGCAACACAGTCATCTCTTCTGTAACTTTCTGTACCTCTCCCACAGCTGAGACCATGGCAGTGCTGGGTCTAGCCAAAGGCCCTAGCTGTAGCTGTAAAGGGAGGGAATAGGAAATGCTCATACACAGCATGCTTGCCACACCCGACTCAGCACATAGTCAACCCTGCACCAGACTATAGCACATGGTATCTCAATCCTATGACTATTTAAAAACAACAAACACAGAATTATAAATACATATGTGATTAAAATGACAGGCAAATATCCAAAACACACAATACAAGCCTTGTATGTTTGGACAACCACAAGTATTTTAGTACTGCTAGAGAGAAAAGCATGATGCAGACTGGTGAGGCTAAGATCCTGGTAAGCAGAATATTGTGTGTATATAGCTCAGGTGAGAAATGAGGGCCTGAACTAGCATTTCTGGCAACAGTGATGGAAATGAAGGAATGGATCAAGTAATACTTAGGAGGCAGGATCAGTAAGATCTGCCAAATGATTAAATGTAGGGCGCTGAGCAGAACTGTAGGCAACAAAACCACTCACTAAGAGAATAAAGAAAAAGTTAAGGGATAATGAACAGAGGGAGGAAGAACTGTGAAGGTATATGGCAGGAGGGTAGAAAAGGGGATGAGTTCAGATGTAGCCATATTAACTCGGAACTCAGGAGGAAAGCAAGTCTAGACTCATCATTTGGAGTCATATTCACATACATAGTGTATAATTTGAGGATTAAATGGTATCACTTATTGCAGACTCTGGAAGAACTGACATTTAAGACTAAGGAAGAGGGACTACTGATGGAGACTAAGAAGAACTGATCAGACAGGCTAGATAGGATCAAGGAAAGAAAAATGACACAAACCAAGAAAGAAAGGAAATTTTAGGAAAGGAGAGGTCAGTAGTGACAAATATTCCAATGGCCAAAAAGAGAAAAATTTGGCAAATAGGGACTTGGAGACAACAGAACAACAGTATTAGTGGAGTGGTGGGGACAGAGATGCGACTGTAGCCAAGGAGTGACTGGTTAGGAAAGTAAAGATACTGTAAATGTAGTTAGAAAAGAGAGAACCATCTATATAAAAAGACGAGTTAGAGGGGGTAACACAACCAAAGAGGGCTTTTGGTTTTCCTTTTAAGTTGGGAACGACTTAGTATGTGTATATACTGAGGAGAAAAAACTAATGTTAAACAGGAAGGAGAAATGATGAAGCAGTTTCTCGAGAGGAAAAAAAGAGAAGGATCAGAGTAGGCACTGGATCAATTCAGCTTAAATAGGCAAAAATGCTTGTTTCTGAAAAAACAAGACGAGACAGATCTCAGTGCTAAAGTGCTGGCCTAGCATGCCCAAGGTTCCAGGTTCTATCCTGAGCACAGGAAAAAAAAGTGACAGACATATATATATATGTGTACCTGTGTGTGGACAGGCAAGAAGGGAGTTCATGTAGGAGAGCCAATATTTCCTCTGGGAATTGGGAAGCATATTCCCTGTTGAAGAAATACGGCTAAGAAAAGGTTGTGGGTAGGCACAAATGTGAAGGAGAGAATGGGAGAGAGAAGCAAACACAGATAGGAGAGAAAACTGCTGTGTAGTGATTGCGGGTTCAGCTGAATTTGTTTACTATCAACTCATTCTGTAATGCTGTGCCCTTTCTAGAATAGTGGTTCTCATAAGGTGATTTTGCACACATACTTCCACTTCGACTCCTTTCAACCCCTGCCCTAGAAGTATTTCGCAATGTCTGGCAACATTCTTGATTATCACAACAATGGAGGTTCTGTTACTGATAGCTAGTGGGCAGAGGCCAGGGAAGCCACTAAACATCCTACTGTGCACAGTATAGTCCCCCATAACAAAGAATTACCCAGGCTAATACTAGTAATGCCAAGATTGAGAAATCCTGCACCAGGAGAACAGACAGCAGAGAACTGGATTAAGCTGCAGTTGGAGGGCTCGGTGACGCACGCTTGTAATTCTAGTGACTTGGGAGGCAGAGGCAGGAGGATCGCAAGTTCGAGATCAGAGGCAGTCTGTGTAATTTACTGAGACCCTGTCTCAAAAAGTAAAAAAATGGGCTCGGGGTGCAGCTTAGTGATCCAGCACTTGCAAAGTATGCAAGTGCGAGGTCCTGGGTTCAAGCCCCAATACTGCACAAAAAACAAAAAAAAAAGGGGGGCTGCAGTTGAATTTATGCTATGCAGGTGGAGTAAAAAAATAATTGAGCATTTGTAGGCACAACAGTTATTCAAGTGAAGAATGGTGAGGTTTAGGTTAGAAAGAACGATGTCACAAGCTGACACGTAGCACTCAGAAATCTGCAAAGTCAAGAAGTCATGGAGGCAAGAATGAAGTTAAAGAGCAGTCAAGTGTAATCAAAGAACAAGAAGCATAAGGGATGGAGAGATGTTACTGCTTAAGATTTTAGGGGCATCCAGGTACTGTAGCTCATGCTGGTAGTCCCAGTGACTCAGGAGGTGGAAGCAGTAGGATCACCGGTTCAAGGCCAGAGGCAGCCTGCGTAATTTAGCAAGACCTTATCTCAAGATAAAAAATTTAAAAAATGGACTGGGGGTGCAGCTCAGTGGTAGAGTACTTGCAAAGCATAGAAAATAAAAACAGGTGAGGGGCATGGACTTGTAGTCCCAGCTATTTAGGTGGCTGAGGCAGGAGGATGGCTTGAGTGGCTTAAGCCCAGGAATTGGGGGTCACCCTGGGCAACATGCTGAGGCCCCATCTCAGGGGGAAAAAAAAGTACATCGGATCAATCTAGCTTGAAGAGGCAAAAAGGCTTGTTCAAATC
Source organism: Pedetes capensis (assembly GCA_007922755.1). Classification (NCBI taxonomy): domain Eukaryota; kingdom Metazoa; phylum Chordata; class Mammalia; order Rodentia; family Pedetidae; genus Pedetes; species Pedetes capensis. The sequence continues at coordinate 105,886 of VMDO01004264.1, forward strand.
AAAAAAAGGGCTGGAGAATCAATAAGAGAGTATTTTTATAAAATATCTGCTTGTCATACAAGCTGGCACTTTTAGAGCTTCTCTAATGAACAGACCTTATTAGAGTCCTAGAAGAAAGTGCTTTTTTTTTGAGATAGCATCTGGCTATGTTGCCTATGCTGGTTTTCATAGACTCAAATGATCTTTCTGCCTCAGCCTTCCAAGTAACTGGGACTATGGTTATGCACCACTATGTGTGGCCATTAACTCTTTTTTACCTGTTCTTCACAAGCTTCTTTGTAGAGTTCCAGTTTATTCAATAGGTCCTCATTTTCTGTCTCGTACTCAGCCATCTTCTTTTGATAATATTCCAGAAGCTCCTGAGAAGGGCAGAGGATGGCCAGACGATCTTGGATTGAAGGCAAAGGAGTTGTCTCCACTGAATCTGCCATTCCCATCCACCTGTTGGCATCCCTGAAGCCAGAGGCAACACCATGTTCGGAGGAAATTGTTAGTCTATGTGAAATGAGAAAGCATGTATTCATTAAATTCTCTGAACATTTATAAAATATTACTTTTTTTCCCCGATATTGGGCAGTTGAACCCAGGACCTCATGCATGCTTTTGCAAGTGCTCCACCACCAAGCTGCACCCAGCTCTATTTTTCCCTTTTTATTTTGAGACAGTGCGTGCTAAGTTAAGTAGGATGCCTCTGGCCTTAAAATTGCAACCCTCTTGCCTCCACCTCTTGAGATGCTAGGATTAAAGGCATCACTAATGTGCCTGGCAAAATATTACAATTTTTTAAAGCTGGTGCCATGGAGCATGCCTGTAATTCCAGTGACTCAGGAAGCAGAGGCAGAAGGATCACAAGTTTGAGGCCAGAGGCAGCCTACATAACTTAGAGAGGCCTTGTTTCAAGGTAAAAAATAAAAAATGGGCTTGGGTGCAGTTCAGAGGTAGAGAACTTGCATAGCACATACAAGGCTCTGGGTTCAATCTCCTAGTACTGGAAAAAAAAAATATATGTATATATACATATATATAATTTTTTAAATAAAAGGGGGTTTGCTCTTAAAGTGTTTATAAATTAAGGTGCTAATATACTGAAAGTTTGATTTTACAAGCTAGCAAATAATTTTTTTTTTTTCAGTTACTGGGGGGTTGAACCCAGGGCCTCGCGTTTGCATGCTCTGCAAGTGCTATACCACTGAGCTGCACCCTCAGCCCAATTTTTTTACTTTTTGAGACAGGGTCTTGCTAAATTATGCAAACTGCCACTGGTCTCGAATTTCCGATCCTCCTGCCTCTGCCTCCCAAGTCACTGTGCCCGGCTGCTAGTGAACAATTTTATGAACTGTCTTACAAGTATCAAAAACTGGATCATTTAAAAAACTAGAATAGAAATGAAGACCACATAGTAACAACTTAAAAATTTAGTACTTTAAGACATATAGCAAGCCAAGCATTGTGGCCCATACCTGTAATCCCAGCACTTGGGAGCCTGAAGCAGGAGGATCACAAGTTTGAGGCCAGCATGGGCTACATAGTGAGTTCTAGGCCAACCTGAGCTATGTACAGAGACCCTGTCTCAAACAACAACTACAACAACAATGACATATACCAATGGGAACCACATCTACTTCTAATCTCTAATATCTAAGATTTGAATTGTGCAGGCTAGGACTAGATGACATAAATGGCAAGAGTAATCAAAGGCTGGACATGAAGTTTTTGTTTGTTTGCTCTTAGCAAACAAGAGACTTAACCTAACATAATGAAATTAGAAGGCAAATGGTGCAGAAGTAAAGAAGTCCCCAGGTGAAACTAAATCCAGTTTGGCTGTTTGCAGTTTTTAACATAACAAAATAGACATGAGTAAGCCGGACACAGTAGTGCACATCTGTAATACAAGCTACTCAGGAGGCTGAGGTGGGAGGATCCCAAGCTTGACAATAGCCTGGGTAACCAAGAGATGCTATCTCAATATAATAATAAAAAAGGGCTGGGGCTGTAGCTCAGTGGCCAAACACTTGCTTACTGCAAATCCCTGGGATCTATTCCCAATAACCCCCATAAAAGACATGAGTAGAGAAACTTTATACCAGAAGTCATAGTTAATGAATATAGTTAATACATGTGTTCACTTCTAAGTAAGCAAGTACATACAGCAGACATAACACTTATTTTCTACTGAGGATGTACATCACTGCATGTGTACAAGAGCGTGGGTTCAATCTTCACAACGAAAACAAACAAACAATTCTCAACCTAACATTTTCTCAATCATTAAAAGTTTTTGGGGCTGGGCGTGTATCTCAGTGGTTGAGCAAGTACTTGGCAAAAATATGAGGCCCTGAGTCTAATGCCCACCCCCTCCCCCCAAAAAAACCCAGCTTGCAATAGAGATAATATTTTACTTAATGTTTCATATTTTCAAAGGGGGTTGCCTTATGAAAACTCCAGGAAAAAGGTTAGCAGAACTAACAGAGACTTCTACACAGGGCTTCAAACCTATGAACAACTGGGTTCGGGTTCAGGAAAAGCAAACACTGAAAAAATTTTATAAGCTTTATGTATTCATAGGATTGTCTACAGCCATATTACCCTGGTGTCTGATGTTGTCTGATCTTGGAAACTAAGCTGGGTCTGGTCTGGTTAGTCCCTGGACAGGACACCACCTGGGAATACTGGGTGCTATAGGCTTGGGAGAAGGAACTGGTAGCTCACTTCCGAAATAATCAGCCATCGAAAACCTTATGAATAGCAGAGAAGCACTGACATACTGCCAGGCATGGCACAGTGTTGGGTTACATTTTGCTCTGTTGTACACAGGGCTGCTATGAGTTGGACCTGACTCAATGGCACCTAACACCACCACCACCACATAGGATTAAAATTTTAAACTGGAACATGAATTGAATCCAAATCTTCTACATTTTAACATAGTGAACCTGCACTCAAACCTGAATCCAATTTTTCACGGGTTTTAAGTCTTACTTCTAAAATTCTGTAGTTGGGAGCTGTCCCTTTTGAGGGATGAGGATAATGTAGCAAGTTGGTCTCATGTTTACGTACTGACTGTTTCCTGTAATCCAGGAGCTACTGGCACCGTGGTTGGCCCATTCACATTAAATGAGTCCTGGTATTACTATAGAACAGGCTCTGGGTTTTTTTGTTTGTTTCCTAAATGGTACTGGAGGGTTGAACTTCAGGGCCTTCCACATGGTAGGCAAGTGCTCTACCACTGAGCTGCATCCCTGTTGTCGTTAGGTGCTGTCGAGTCAGGTCCAACTCAAAGCCACCCTATGTACAACAGAACGAAACACTCCCTGGTACCGTGCCACCCTGGCACTAGGTCGGTGCTTCTCTGCTAGAGTTTTCAATGGCTGTTTCAAGTGTGGATTGCCAGGTCCTTCTCCCATTTTTGTGGTGTTGGGGATCGAACTTGGGGCTTCAGAGAGTACAGTGCAGCACTCTACCAACTGCACTAAACCCCAGCCTGAGCTGCACCCCTAGTCCATTTTTTTTTATTGTGAGACAGGGTCTTGCTAAATTGTTCAGGCTCCCTCTGGCCTGGAACTCATGATGTTCCTGCCTCAGCCTCCCAGGTTATTGGGATTACAGGAGTGTAATATGGTGCCCAGCTCAGGTCCTGCTTTTTAACCTACAATCTGAATAAGAATAGTGAAATGAGATCTAATATAGTTCAAACCAAGATTTAGTAAGTATATTTCCAAAACCCATCTAGCTTTTATGCTAATTTGGACTAAGGCTATAAGAGTCTTGACTCCTTATTTTAACAACTCAAAAATAAAGAAGTATCTTACTTTCTGCAGACAGGAGTATGTGTTGGAGTAAAGTTCATGCTGTCTTACTCATACCTATCAAATTCAAACAGAAATTCATAATGAGGGGCAAGGAACAGAAAAAAAAGAAAAAAACCAGTATATCTTGTGCAAAACAGTTCCCTCTCCACCATTATCATATCTACCTCTTGAAGAGAATGTGATATTTACATATAAAATTTTTTGTTTTGAGTTTTTTTGTTTTCTTTTTGAGACTGTGCCTTGTTATGAGATGTGATCAAAAGATACAGTGAATGTTTTATAGTTAAAAAAAAATTTACAGTAAAAGACACATTGCCATTAATTTCCCTCAGAATACTCCCATCTTTGAACACACTTATCCCATCGCCCTTAGCACTTTCTGAAGTAGTTCTAGAAAGCCTCTTTTGTGTGTTTAATTGTGCTGTCATGGTTGCCTCAATGTCCTGAATGAGTTAAAATGTTTACATTTCAAGGTCATTTCAATTTTGGGGGAAAGCCAGAACACCCATGGTGGCAGATCCAGTAAATAAGATGGATGAGGACCCACTGTAATGCTTTTACTTGACAGAAATAGCTGTACCAGAAGCAATGTGTGATGTGGAGCATTGTCATGATGGAAGATGAAACTAAAAACACTCACGAAAGAGGACGTCCAGAACTGCTTCAAAAACTGGCAAGAATGATGGGGATATGTGTGTTCAAAGCCAGGGTCAGTATCTTGAGGGGGACTGATGGCAACATAGGTTGAATCCAGAGCCTTGTGCATACTTGGCAAGTGCTCTACCAGAGCTGCACCTTCGTCCTCTTTATTTATTTTTTTTATTTATTATTTTTTTTGTGGTACTGGGGGTTGATCCCAGGGCCTCACGCCTGCATGCTTTGCAAGTGCTGGACCACTGAGCTGCAACCCCAGCACTTTTATTTTTTTTCCTTACTTCCTGAGACAGGGTCTTGCTAAGTTACATAGACTTCCTCTAGTCTCAAACTTGCAATCCTCCTGGCTCCGCCTCCCAAGCCGCTGGGATTACAGACGTGCGCCACCACGCCCAGCTATCCTCTTTATTTTTTATCTTGAGTCAGGGCCTCAAGTTACGTAGGCTACCTCTGACCTCAAATTCGCAATCCTCCTGCCTCTGCCTCCTGAGTTGCTGGGATTATAGGCAGGTGCTGTGGCACCCGGATAACAATGTGTCTTTTACTTTAACAAATTTTTAAAAATAATTTGTCATATTTTTAGGTCACACCTTTTATATAGCTCAGGTTGGCCTTGAACTTGAGATCTTCCTGCCTCAGTCTCCTGAGCTCTGGGATTTACAGAAGTGGGCCAACATGACTGGCTTAAATGAAGTGTTTTTTAAAGTAGTTTCAATTCCTGAAAGTTCATCTTATGCTTGACTTTTGTTTTGAGACAGACTCTCACTATATAACCCAGGCTGGCACTGAACTAGCAATCCTCCTGCCTCAGCCTCCTAGATGCTGAGATTATAGGTGTGCACTAGCACACCCAGAGTAGATATTCATAAGGTACTCTTCCTCATTATTATTTTCAAGTAAAATCAGAATGTCATTGGATATTTGGATACATAAGCACAAAGAGGAAGAACAGTCTCCTTGGTATCAATGTAAACTGGCAACAGTGAAAAAACAGACCTGTAATTCTTAAGCTAAAATTACAGGAAGGAGATGCAGAAAAGTTTGCTTTTTACCATCTTCCCATTTTAGCCTCCCAAACTGATGGGACTACAGTTGTGAATCATCACCTTGGCCAGTCTCTAATAACAAAAACATAGTATATGGAAATAAAAGTAGAGGACAAGCCAGGTGTGGTGGTGCAGCCTGTAATCCCAGCAGCTCAAGAGGTGGAGGCAGGAGAATTGCCTTCCACCTCTAACTGCCTACTCCTTACCTCCACTTGGATGTCTAACAGGTCTCTCAAGTTTTGTTGTTGTTGTTAGGTGCCGTCAAGTCGGTATCCGACTCATAGCGACCCTCAAAGGGTTTTCAATGGCTGTTTCGGGATTGCCTTGGGAGTGGATTGCCAGGCCCTTTTCCCATTTTTGCGGTGCTGGGAATCGAACTCGGGACCTCAGAGACTGCAGCACTGCACTCTACCAACTGAGCTAAATCCCAGCCCTAATAATAATGTGTTGTTGTTGTTAGGTGCTGTCGAGTCGGTATCCGACTCATAGTGACCCTCTGTACAACAGGGGAAACACTATTATCAGTGCTTCTCTGCTGTTCATAGGGTTTTCAATGGCAGATTGATTTTTGGGAGGGGGTTGCCAGGTCCTTCTCCCAAGCCTACAGCTTCTGGTGTTCTCAGGCGGTCTCCCATCCAGGTACTAACCAGGCCCAACCCTGCTTAGCTTCCGAGATCTGATGGGATCGGATGCCACAGGGCTATGGCTGCAGGCCTCTCTCAAGTTTAGCAAGTCTAAAATGGAGCTCCGACATACACCACCCACCACCAAAACCTGCTCTTCTCTCAGAAGTCTACATTCCAATAATTACTAATTCTAAACTACCAGCTGCTTATGAGAAAAAAAAAAATGGAGAATTTTACTCCTTTGTCTTACATGTTACACTTCAACAATTAGTAACTCCTATTGGCTATAATGCCTGCAGCCATAGCCCTGTGGCATCCGATCCCGTCAGATCTCGGAAGCTAAGCAGGGTCGGGCCTGGTTAGTACCTGGATGGGAGACCGCCTGGGAACACCAGAAGCTGTAGGTTTGGGAGAAGGACCTGGCAACCCCCTCCCAAAAGTCAATCTGCCATTGAAAAACCTATGAACAGCAGAGAAGCACTGACAATAATGTTTCCCCTGTGGTTCAGAGGGTCGCTATGAGTTGGATACTGACTCGACAGCACCTAACAACAACAACAACACTGGCTATAACAGGGGAGAAAGATGTAGCAATCCACAATTGAAGCAATCCTGAAAAAATCAGCCATCGAAAACTCCACGAGGGTCACTATGAGTTGAACCCAACTTGACAGCACCTAACAACAGCAAACACTACTGGCTATACATAAAAATATTTAGAATCTAGGCTGGGAATATGGCTCATTGGTAGACCATTTGCTTAGCATGAAGAAGGCTCTGAGTTTAATGTCCTCAGCACTAAAAAACAAAAACAAACAAACACAAATAAACAAACAAAAACCTAGACTCTGACTAATCAGTCCCTCAGGATTACTGCCCTGGTCCAACCTGCTATTACCTCTTGCTGGAATGATGACAAAGGCAATTTAAATGGCCTCCCTTCTTCCATTCTCAACCCCAGCCTATTCTCAACACAGTAATTCCAGTGATTAATACACAAATCAAAACACAAAATTCTTTTGCTCAAAAGCCTCCAGTAACATTTAATTAATTAATTAATTTAATTATCTTGTTACTGAGGGGCTGAACCCAGGGCCTTGCACTTAATTTGCAAATGCTCTACCACTGAGCTGCACCCCTAGCATTTTTTTTTTTTTTTTTTTTTTTGAGACATGGTCTCACTAACTCAGGTCACCTCTGGTCTTGAACTGGGGATCCTCCTGCCTCTGCTTCCCAAATTGCTAGGATTACAGGTGTGCACTACCATGCCCAGCGTCCAGTGACTTTTTAAATCTTACTCAGAGAATCTAAGCCTCTAAAAATGGCTAAGGTCCTACCTGATCTGATTTCATCTTCTACTCTTACCCTTATTTGGTGCTCCAAAACACACTGGCCTCTGCTGTTCTCCACACATCACCAGCAAAACTGTCATTTTAGAGCCACAGCAGTTGCAATTCTCTTTTCCTATGATATTCTTTCCCCATCTTGCTCCCTTTCCTCAGGGCTCAATTGTCATCTTTTTGATGATGAAGACTCTGCTGACCACTCCAGTGTTCCTTATCTACCTTCTTTGCCTTACTCTGCTTCATACTGTATCTGTGTAACAGAGCTCTCATGCAGGGAATGGAGACAGCGTGGGGCACTGCCATTGGGGGAGCTGCCCTCCCTCAGGAAAAGACTTCACAGGTGTAACAATCAATCTCACAGGTAAATCTACATATGCATATTTCCTAGCTTTTGTTTCATTTTTTTCTATAAGTCTTAACACTACTGCAGGGAAGATGGAGAGAAACTAAGAACTGCTCTCTTGCCCTGGCCAGAACTGTAAATAAATCCATTTCCCTTCACCAATTTCTGTTTGGGTTTTCTTTTGGAATGCAGCAAGTAATGGACCTCAAATTCTGCCCTCCTAGTAACAATGGGGCTGAGATTTAGCTCAGTTCATTGAGCACTGCTCTGCAGTCTCTAAGGTCCTGAGTTCAATTCTCAGCACCGCAAAAACGGGAGAAGGACAAGGTAATCCACTCCTGAGGCACTCTCGAAAATAATCAGCCATTGAAAACCTTATAAGGGTTGCTATGAGTCGGACATGGCTCAAAGGCACCTAACAAGTAACAATAATACTCACCACCACCTGATGTATTTTAATTATTTACCATCTATTTCTTCACACTAAAATGCGCAAACTCACTACAGGCAGTTTTAATTTGTTGTGCCATGTCCCCAGGAACTAAAATGATTATGCCTGGCTCCTAGTAGATTCTCAATAATTCTTTACTGAATATATACTTTTAAAAATCTTCAACATGAAGTTGAAAGACTGTTAAACATCCTTTTCTTCTACTAGTCAGTCTATTCAATCTAGCTAAAAAAAAATCTGTTCTTCATTTCATTAGCTTCCACAGGCAACCCTTCAAACACGCCATCTCTTTTCTCCTAATTCTCTCCTTTAAAATGATGACTCTCCTCCACACTTACCTCCTTCCGTAAACTTCTCCAAACTGGACAAAACTGCCTTTTGTCAAAAATAACCTAGAAGCTGTGCAAGGTGGTACATGCCGGTAATCCCAGCAACTCAGGAGGCAGAGCAGGAGGATTGCAGATTTGAGGCCAGAGGCAGCCTATGTAATTTAGTGAGACCCTGTATCAACTTAAAAAATAGTAAAAGAGGGAGGATGGGAGATGGGGGAGGAGGGACATGAGAGGGTAAGGGGGAAATTATGTGAGCAATGTACAATGAAGCGCACATATGGAAATGTCATAATGAAATACATGTCAGAACGAAACACATTAAATTGTACATTAAAAATTTCCAATAAAAAAAATAATAAAGGGGCTGGGAGTGTGGCTCAGTGGTAGAGCGCTTGCAAGGTATGTGCAAGGCCCTGGATTCAACTCCCCAATACCAGAAAGAAGAAAAAAACCTAGAAAATAAAAAACGTAGCCAGGTGTGGTGGTGCACACTTGTAATCCCAGGGACTTGGACTTGGGAGGTGAGAGGTAGAGGCAGGATTGCAAGTTGAAGGCCAGAGGCAATCTGTGGAATTTATTGAGACCCTGAATCAAAAAAACATGGCTAGCCGGGTGCAGTGGTGCATGCCTGTAATCCCTACAGCTCGGGAGGCGGAGGCAGGAGGATAGCAAGTTCGAGACCGGAGGCAGTCTGTGTAATTTAGCGAGACCCTGTCTCAAAAAAAAAAAAAAAAAAAAGAAAAAAAAAAAAAAAAAAAAAAAAAAAAAAAAAGGGGGGGGGGGCTGGAGATGCAGCTCAGTGGTCCAGTACTTGCAAAGCACTCAAGCGTAAGGCCTTGGGTTCAACCCCAGTACCACACAACAAAACAAAACAAAACAAAACATGGCTAGAGCTGCAGCCCAGTGATAGAGAGCTTGTAAAAGTATTTGAGGTTATGGATTCAACCTAGAAGTATAGCCATAAATAGATAGATAGATAGATAGATAGATAGATAGATAGATAGAGAGGTCATTGGATTGTTATGGGAGGATTATGGGTGATTTCTTATTTTTATCTTATTTTATTTTTTCCAGACAGTCTCGCTATGTAGCCAAAGCTACCTCAAACTCAGATCTTTCTGCTTCTGCCTCCCTAGTGCTGGGATTACAGGAGTGCACCACCACGACCAGAGTATCTTTTGTTTTTAAACTCCTTTAAGGAAGCCAGGCATGATGGCACATACTTGTAATCCCCACACTCTGGGGTAGAGGGCAGGAGGATGGAGAGTTTGAGGCCAGCCTGGGCTACATGGCAACACCGTGTCTCAAAAAACAAACAAAACAAACAAAAAACTTTACAAAGACGCAATTCATATATTCATATATACAAGTCATGGGTTTTAAATGTACAATTTGGATATGTGCTTTTAGAACATTTCCTGCCACTTTTTTTTTGTGGGTGGGGATGGTTGAGATAGTCTCACTCTGTAGCTCCAGCTAGCCTGCAATTATGTAGACCAGGCTGGCCTCGAACTTGCTTTGATCTCCCTTCCCCTGCCCTCTGCCTCCTGAGTGCTGGGATTACAGGGGTGAGCCATCACACCCAGATGCTTTTTGAACATTTTCATCATCTTAAAATCCCAGGCATATCATTAAGCTACCAACCCCTTACCCTAAGCAACCACTAATCTACTTTTCATCTCTGTAGATTTCTGTATTCTAGACTTTCAAATGAATGGAAGTATATAGTATGTGGTCTTTTGTGACTGGCTTCATTTGCTTAGCATAATGTTTTCAAGGATAATCAATGTTCTAACATGTTATCAATCCTTAATTCCTTTTTACAGCTGAATAATATTCTATTATGTGGATATGAGTGACACCTTAAAGCTAAATTTCAGTGTTCTAAAACTATTTAATTAAGAGTTATCTGGAACTCTTTTTTTTCAGTACTGGGGTTGTTGAACCCGGGGCCTTGCACATGCTAGGCAAGAGTTCTACCACTGAGATGCACACCCATCTATTTTTAATCTTGAGAGAATATTTTGCTAAATTAAGCAAGATGCTTCTTTTCAAACTTGCAACCCTCCTGCCCCCACCTCCCAAATTACTGGGATTATAAGTGTGCACCACTGCCACCAGCTTAATCTGGAACTTCAAAAGAGCCTTCTAACAAAACCTCTCTTTTCCCTCATAGCGACTGCCTTCACTCCTCTTTAGAATTTTTGGGTTTTTTGTTCTGACACAGGGAGTCACTATGTTGCCCAGGCTGGCCTCAAATTCCTGAGCTCAACTGATTCCCCCTTTGCCTCCCAAGTAATTGGGACAATAGGCAGGCACCACAATTCCTAGCTCTCATTTAGTTTACAACCCCTAACAATCTAGTCTCTACTACAGTATCTGAATTTGTCTTTCTTGGTGAGCAAACACCCAAATTATTAAACTCTATTGCTCCTTCCTCCTACAGCCATACCATGATGGCATCCAATCTTGTCAGATCTCCGAAGCTAAGCAGGGTCAAGCCTGGTTAGTACTTGGAAGGGAGACTGCCTGGGAACATCAGGTGCTGTAAGGTTGGGAGAAGGACCCGGCAACCCACTCCCAAAAAACAATCAGCCATTGAAAACCCTATGAATAGTAGAGAAGCACTAATAATAGTGTTTCACCTGTTGTACATAGGGTCGCTATGAGTCAGATACCAACTTCACAGGCCCTTATAACAACACTGCTCTTTTTTGTTCCCATCCTCTTTCATCTAACAGTAACTCCTTGCCTTGAATGTTAATATTAACAGTGCTAACCCCTCTTTCTAAAATATTGCTTTTTAGTTGAAAGTGTGGCCTTTGAAATCAAACAGACTTGGGTTGAGTCAAAGCCTTGCCCCTCCTTATTGTGGGCATCTCAACTAAGTGATCATCTCTAAACTCCAGTTGTTTATATGTCATAGGATATGGCAAAGATGAGTAAAAAGTCTGAGGATGTTTAACGTATATAAGCACTCAATGTAGGTTATTATTATTACTGAAAAATTTACTACCTTGGTTCAAAAGGTTCTGTCTTCAACTTTCTTTACCACTTTCTCTATCAATCACTTTGGGGACATCATTATTCCTACTGCTTTTATAATCATCTCTCTTATCTAAAACCTGATTAGCAAGCACAAAATGACCAATAATTACATATTGAATGAATAAATGACGTCTTTCAACATGATTTGAATTCCCAATTATGCACTGGACATTTTCACCTATATGTCCCACTAGATCTTGAAATACATAGTTTAAAAAAGAAATCCTACTAGGTGTGGTAGTGCACACCTGTAATCCCAGCACTCAGAGTAAGGCAGAAAGATCAACAAGAGTTCAAGACCAGCTTGGGATACATAATGAATTTCAGGCTAGCCTTGTCTATACAAATACACTCTCTCTCAAAAAAATCCCCCTCCCAAAACCAAAGAAAAAGGAAAAAAAAAAAAGCAAGCCAGGAATGGTGGTACACACTTATAATCCTAGCACTCAGAAGACAAAGGCAGGAGGATTGTAAGTTTGAAGCCACCATGGGCAACAGAGTGAGACCCCACCTAAAAACAAACAAGCAAGGAAATCATTCAGGCTGGGGATGTAGCTCAGTGGCAGAGCACTTGCCTGCCATGCATAAGGCCACGGGGTTGATCCCCAGCGCCACAATGAAAACAAAGTCACTCAAGTTACATATTTTAGCACTTCAAAGGTAACATTTCCCAAACCTAACACATGATTTTTTTTATCTAAACATGCCCCTTCTTTTTTTTTGCGGTACTGGGGGTTGAACCCAGGGCCTGGCGCTTGCATGCTCTACAAGTGCTGGACCACTGAGCTGCACCCTCAGTCCATTTTTTGACTTTTTGAGACAGGGTCTCAGTAAGTTATGCAGACTGCCTCTGGTCTCAAACTTGCGATCCTCCTGCCTCCGCCTCCCAAGCCGCTGGGATGACAGGTGTGCGCCACCGCGCCCGGCTTCAAACATACCCCTTCTGACTTTCCTATTTTAGTCACTAATTCAGCATTTCCAAGCAATTTAAACCGGTAAGAACAGGTACTACACTTGAGCTTAACCCAAACTGGACTTCACTTTTTTTTTCTGGTGGTACTTGGGGGATTGGACCCAGGGCCTCATGCTTGCATGCTTTGCAAATACTCTACCGCTAGCTGCACCCCCAGCCCATTTTTTTTTACTATTTTAGTTTGGGACAGGGTCTCAATAAGTTACATGGGCTGCCTCTGGGCTCAAACTTGCAATCCTCCTGCCTCCCCACTTGCTGGGATTATAGATGTGAGGCACCACACCTGTCTGGACTTTTCAATTTAAATTCATAATTTGATCACTCCTCTCCCCCTCTCTCTCTTGATACATAGTTTTGCTATGCTGCCCAGTCTGCCTCAAACTCTTGGACTAAAGTTATCCTCCTGCCTCTGCCTTTGAAGTAACTGGGAGTACAGATATCCCGCCACCCTGCCTCCATCACTCCTCTTTGAATCTCCCATCTAATCATTTGAAAATCTTAGATATTTTATGTTCATAAAGGCCTTGTTAATTCAGAATCTCGATACCTTCTTACTCAGACCACTACAACAGCTTAAGTGTTCTAACCACCTCTTATGTCCTCTGGACCATTTTCTTAAATTATAGGTTCCTTATAACCTAGAATTCATGGTTTTCTATGTAAGGGTCAAATCTCTCTCCCTTGCCTTATTTTCTTCTACTGCCCCAAACCCACCCTCTATTTCCAGGAAACTTTTTTGCATCTATGCCTTTGTTCAGGAGCCTCTTGGCAACTCAAACCCTCATAATTTCCCTCCACAAACCTCCTAACTTCACTTAGTGACATCCATCCAGTCTGTACATGAAAACTCATCTTAAATACTATCTCCTTCATCTCTTTCCTGAGTTTCTCCATCCAAAATGATCTAACTGAAAAAAGAACTGCATTTGCAATTGTCTAAATATAAGTAAATATGCTGGAGCTCTTTGTTGCTATTATTCTTCTCATAATGTGTGTTCTGTGTAGATAGAAACTGAGTCTTACTCATCATTGAACCTCTCCAAGGAACAATGGTCCTGTTTAGGTTTTATCTCGCTAATATCCTTGCTGAGGTTCGTTTTCTCTCTTCCTCCCCCCACCCTCAGCTTTTTTGTTTTTGTTTTAGACTGCGTAAAGATAGAACCCAGGACCTTGCGTTGGTTAGGCAAGCTCTCTACTCCCGAATCACACCTCCAGTACGAAAGGTACTATTTTATTTATTCCTACGACTCTGTCAAGTATTTAAATTTTTCTTTATTTTACAAATGAGGAAATTGAGGCTTAGCCTAGCGTGGGGTGAGGGAATACCGGAACCTACTCCAGGACGTCCAAACCCTGCGCTCCTTTTTCCAGTTCATTTGATTCCTGACTCTTTCATTGGTACAAATCCCCGATCCCCCACCCAGCCCCGATCTCTGCCTTTGCAGATTCTCTCTCTCCTCTCCCAGCACCAACCCATCTAAGGACCCCCAGGTTCAGGCTTACTTCCTTCCGCACTGGTTTCGCTGTTACTTTTCCCTCACTAGACTTTCTTCTGAAAACCCCTTCTCCCTAGGGCAAAACATTTTCCCGGCAAGCCCCAAACTCTGTACTCACAACATACCAAATCCGGGTCTCCCAAGAGCTCAACTGAAAAACAAAAGTCAAATCAGGGAGCGTTCCGGCGCCACTGAGGGTCCAAGAATATATCCAATAGCCTAAGAGTTTACATGGCCCTTGGATTACGCACCAATAGGAAGGTCGTTCATTCACAAGCACTTCTCCTTTCGCCTTGAGGCTCGCCGCGCAGAGGCTGCTGGGAAATGTAGTTTTTCTTCTACACGTAGCACTGCGCGGAAGATGTAGCTAGGGCACGGGTCTTCTTGGCTGTCAGAACGCACCAGTTCCCGGTACTCGGGGTTTAAACTTGCTCAACTACTTTGCTTTTATGAAAAATGTTGCAGAGTCGGACGCGGTGGCGCACACCTGTAATCCCAGCGATACGGGAGGCGGAGGCAGGAGGATCGCAAGTTCGAAACCAGAGGCAGTCTGTGTAGCTGTGTAGTTCAGCAAGTTCCTGTCTCAAAAAGTAAAAAAAAAAAAAAAAAAGGGCTGGGTGTGCAGCTCAGTGGTCCAGCACTTACAAAGCATGCAAGCGCGAGGCCCTGGGTTCAACCCCCAGTGCTGAAAAAAAAAAAATTGCAGAAATGCAATGCATAATCATAGAATAGATCAAGGAGTACTTCAGCCTGTCTCACTACATACTGTTATGTGGTGTAACCTACAAACTTGTCTCTGGTGATGGTTATAAGAAAAGTTTTTCCTACAATGACTTAGAGCCAGGATAGGACCTAGGGTTCAATTTCTCTGGTCAGGGGATTGTATATTTTAAATACTACTGTTTATCTTGTAGTAGACACTGCTTCCTTTTCTGAGAATGTGAGAAACTGGCTTAAATAAAGTAAGTTCAAACCCAATTATAGTCTCATCTTTCCAGCAAAGCCAAATGAAGGGGAAAGACACTTTAGTCACTGAGTTACAGCTACTTGCAGAACAAAGAAGGGGGGGGCAGGGGAGAGAGATAGGAAGGACGGACTCATCACTAGTATAAAAAGTAAGGATGTTTAAGTGGAACTTGCCATCTTCTTCCAACCCTGCTTTTTTCCCCTTCTTGTGATTTTCTCTATTGGCAACATCAATATCTCCCCAGGCATTTTGGTTCAGTATCTTTATTCTCTTTCTTTTTTTCTGTTTTTTTTTTTTTTTTTTCCAGTACTGGGTGGCTGAACCCAGGGCCTTGCACCTACTTTTCAAGTGCTCCACCACTGAGCTGTATTTCCAGTCTGTTATTTAATCTTTATTTTGAGACAGGGTCCCATTAGGTTATGCAGGCTGCCTTTGGCCTCAAACCTGTGATCCCCCTGCCTCTGCCTCCCAGGTCTCTGGGATTACAGGCATACACCACTGCACCAGGCTAAGTGTGACATTTTAAAAGCATAATTGCAGATATGTCACATTCTTGCTCATGAATATTTGGTGACTCTCCCCAGATGAGAGAATGAAGTTCAGTTTGTTGTTGTTAGGTGCCGTCGAGTTGGTATCCGACTCATAGCGACCCTCATAGGGTTTTCAATGGCTGACTGTTTCGGGATTGCCTTGGGAGTGGATTGCCAGGCCCTTCTCCCATTTTTTGTGGTGCTGGGAATTGAACTCGGGGCCTCAGAGACTGCAGCGCAGTGCTCTACCCACTGAGCTAAATCCCAGCCCGAAGTTCAGTTAGTAATATGGTATTCAAAGACTGCCACCACTGGACCCTACTTGTCTCTGTTATCATAAGTTACTGATCATTTCTTGAATGTAACATGTACTTTCCAGAGATAGCTTACATTCTTTCTTCTATCTAGTTTGATCCTTTCCATAAATCTACTATAAAATTACTATGAAGGCCAACTCAAATACCATCACTTCCATAAAGTCATGACTTATCTCTCTAATTGGAAGTAATCTCTTCTGATTGGATATTCATTTAGCAATATGGCCCTGAATTTCTGAGCTCAACTGATCCTCCTCTCTCCACTTCTGAATGGTTGGAACTACAAGCATACACAACTGAACCCAGTTAAAAGTAGTATAGACTTATTTGCATGTGCTATTTTGTCTCCCCTCACCACTGGAATGTAAGTTCTATGATAGCAGATACTTTGTCATTTTTGTTGTGTTCATTGTCCTACATCCAGCATCTAGAAGAATGCCTGGAAATACATGCACAATAAATGTTATTGAATGCATGTATGACTCCTTCCCATACATGGGCTGCCTCCCTTATGGTTTGCTCTTCTTCCATTCTGTATCTAGGTTAATGCATCATTACTCATTAAAATGCCAAAGACTCATTATCTGACTCTCTCTCCATTACCCAACATCAAATTGATGATAAAAAAATCACTAGTGGCAAAGGATCAATTGAGAGGCATTTTGGAAGATGTAGAAGGGTACAGTGATAATTCAAATGAGGGAAAAGCCTAAACAAAAGCAACACTGAGGGCAGTGACTCCAGAAGTTCATACCTGGTGTCACTGGTTGGTGTGATCATATCCACTGAGCTGCCCAGAGGGGTGCTCAACTGAATGGACAATACCCTCTTCCAGTTTCAAGGTTTCTGGGAATAACATATTCAGGACTGTTTTTGTTTGGCATTCTGTGTTATTGCTTGGGGGGTAGCCTGAAACAGGTTTTTGTGGGTCTTTTTGTTCACAGTGAAGCATCTGGAGAAGCTATCCAAGAAGGCGGAGAAGGACTCCAAGGCAGAGAAGGCCTTCACCAGAAAGATATGGAATGCACTTGAGTGTATGCTAAGAATGCCATCTATAAGAAGATTAAGGCATGAACTGGCTGTGTATCAGCTCCCTTGTAGATGCAGTGGCCTCCAAAGTGCAGACAGCTGTGATCATGAAGGGGGTGACCAAGAAAGAACATGGTGCAGGTGACCAAAACACCAGAGAAGCGCCTGAGTTCCATAGATCTACAGAAGGTATCTGCAGTGATGGACAGCTTCAAGCAGCAGGTGCAGAATCTGGATGTGCACATGTTGGTGATAGAGGACCTCATGAGTTCAGCCACCACAGGACCATGCCTCAGAAGCAGGTGGACAGCCTCATCAGGCACATTGCCAAGGAGAATGGCCTGGAGGTCCTGGGCCAGCTCAGCCAGCTGCCCTAAGGCACTTCCTCATGGGTGAGAGCTCCCTGTGCAGCCAGCAGGACCAGCTACAGTGAAGGTTGGCTGTCTTGAGGAATTAGCCACCCTCCGCAGGAGCTGCATCTTGGCAATATGCTGGAAACTCCTGTCCTGCACTGCGCTTGCCTTCCTCTGACCCTGTGGAGCTCTCTGGCAGCCTGGCCTTGGCTTTTTCCACCCACTAACCTGGGTGCTTCAGAACTGATCATCTATCTTGTGGGTTGGGTAGTGAATCTGTCTCCTGGTGTTCATTATGCACAGATTTGTGTGGGTGACTTCTGTAACTCTGAGCCACAGCTGGGATATCAGCAGGATCCCCTCCGCCCTCTGCCTGTGTGGCATTGAAAGGGCTTGGTCAGAGGATGGTGTGGACTTGAGGCCAGTGCTGTGGGGCCTTCAGACGTCAGTGACTAAGACCTGCTGCGTGCTGTCAGCCAGTGGGAGTCCCCTTTCCAGATAGGTCTGGGGGCCTCTCCCCTAGTTCCTCAGCAGACAGGAGGTCCCACTATATGACAGCCATGAAGAAGTGCCTGTGTGTGCCAGAGGATGCCCAATGCCACCAACACTGTCGTGGGGCTTTAGAGACAATGACCCTCCCTCCAGGGCTGGAGTCTTGGCCATCACTGCCAGGTGGCTGAGACTGATGGGGTCTCCTGCCTTTGGTTCCCTCTCCCAGGTTACAGACAGAACTGTTGCCCAATTCCAAGTCCAGGTGTGCCCACCTTGGGGGTCCTCACTCTCTGTCACTGGCCACCTTTGGGGGTATCTTGGGCCACTTGGGGTGAGCTCTGTGTCTTCTCTACCAACCACTGGGCCCAAGGCTTCTCCAGCCAGATGGCTGCTTCCTTTCCCAGGTATTTCTCTCACTCCTCAGTGGGATGTCACAGTGGTCGCTCCTGTCACTGTAATAACATCTGCCTTACTACTGCCCTCTCCCTCCTTAGTGTAGAAGCCAGCAGGGATGGCAGAGGGGGCTTGGGGCACATGCCTTTGGCTGGCCACTAGAGGACTCTTTGAGGGGCTCCTTGAGGAAAACCCTTGTAGTGGGGACACAATATGAAGACACTTAGGTGTCTTCACAATAGGTATATGTAGACTTTGTGGCTTTACAGGAACTTTGTTAAGGTTGAAGGAGGTGACAATGAGATTACAGGGTGGTACAAGGAAGTTATCTAGGCATACGTTGACGGTAGACATGGCCCAGTGAGGGCTGGGTGGGGCACCCCAGAGGCTTTGGCTGCAGGTTGCTGTTTGGTTTTTCTGTCTCCTGAAGTTTACTCATGTTTTTGAAGTTCTCAAAGACGTGGTGTTTTTTCCCCAAAGTAGAAAGCAGGCAACAGAAGGGTTGTATTAGGTCCCAATCCTCTCTTGGTCTTGTGTGACTGGTGCTGCTCACCCCACAGACATAAGTTTATGCAGAAAGATATGGGGACTTTGACCTGGACTTGCTGTGTTTGCCTCTTTCTGTTCTGGACTTTGGGGCCTTGGGGTGTTCCTCATTACAAGTTGGTGTCGGGGGGAGGGGATGACACAAAGGGGTCCTGGATGTGTGTGGGGGGGTCATGGCACCATCTGCCTCTGGGTTCCCTCTAAGGTCCTCCAAAATTGACCCACATGCTGGGTATTGAGAGAAGGCTCTGATGTCCCTTGTGGGGAACAGCCTGGGGAGCTCTTGTCCTCAGAAGTTGTAGAGTTCTTGGGAGCACCCATAGAGTGTGGGGTGTTGTGGGTGGGTTCACCAGAGAGCATGTTCATCTTTTTCTTAAAATGTTGGTATAACAGTTAAACTTAGTGAAGAAGGGACAATATAAAGAGTGGAAAGAAGGAGGGAGGGAACTAGCAAAGGGAAGGGAAGATTGCAGAAGGGGAGATGGGGAGGAGAATTGATGTGAAGGGACAAAGAGGGGGAGGATGATCTCAGTGTAAATAAGGCAACTTCATGAGTACATGGGAAAATAGGGGAATATAACCTAAATATGCATTTGAGTTTTACTACATATTAGTCAAAAGTTTCCATAAACCTTTAAGTTGATAAAAGTGTAACCAAAAGTGATGTAATAGTTGCATAATAGAAAAAGCCAACGCTGTATTACTTTGTACCCGACCAACATTTACCAATAAAGGGGGAAAAAAAGGAGGAAAAAAGCTGGTGTAAGTAAATTGATTGCTAAAAACTAAAATAAAAATAAAAAATAAAACAGAAAACAAAACAAAACAAAAAAAACTCCAAACAGCATTGAGGCAAATTAGAAGAAAATTAAGAGTTCCAGTTGACTGGACCCAGGACAGGGAAGCTATCTGGACCAGCTAATATGAATCAGAATGGGAATACAAGAGGAGGAACATATTTGGAGGCTATGAGAAGAGTACCCTAACCTGGGTGCCATGGTGCATACCTGTAATCCCAATTACTCTAGAGGCTGAGACAGAAGGATCGTGAGTTTGAGGCCAGAGACAGCCTGTGCAATTTAGGGAGACCCTGTCTCAAAATAAGTAAATATAGCCGGGCGTGGTGGCGCACGCCTGTAATCCCAGCGGCTTGGGAGGCGGAGGCAGGAGGATAGCAAGTTTGAGACCAAAGGCAGTCTGCGTAACTTATCGAGACACTGTCTCAAAAAAAAAGTAAAAAACTGGGCTGGGGATGCAGCTCAGTGGTCCAGCACTTGCAGAGCATGCAAGCGCCAGGCCCTGGGTTCAATCCCCAGTACCACACACACACACACACACACACACACACACACACACACACGCACGCACAAAAAATAAAAAAAAGAAAAAAGAAGTAAAAATAAATAAAAATTAAAAAGGGCTTGAGGTGCAGCTCACTGGTAAAGCACTTGCTTAGTGTGCATAAGGCCCTTGATTCAACCCCTGTGGGATACTGGAAGGAAAAAAAAAAGAAATGAAAGAAAAAAAAAAAAAAGAAGAAGAGTAGTCTGGAGAATGCTACACAGATACATCATCCTTTCCTAGGGTATTAATCTTGTATTGAGCTTAGTACAGCCTAGTTTTGTTGTTGTTGTTGGGTGCCGTCGAGTCGGTATCCGACTCATAGCGACCCTCATAGGGTTTTCAATGGCTGACTGTTTCAGGATTGCCTTGGGAGTGGATTGCCAGACCCTTCTCCCATTTTTGCGGTGCTGGGAATTGAACTCGGGACCTCAGAGACTGCAGCCCAGCAATCTACCCACTGAGCCAAATCCCAGCCCAGAGTACAGCCTAGTACTCACCTCTTATTCTATGTTTTCTAGTTGTGTCAGCAGTGGTGAGAGAGAGATATAGCCCAGTGTTGCTGCCTATCCTTGAGGACTTCCCCTTGTCAACATCTCCACTCAGGTTAAGCTGAGTTCTTAGTTTCATTGTAGAAATGTATTTCATGATAAGTCAGAGAGTGAAACAAAGTTAGTGAGCTTAATAGTATATGTCAGATATATGGACTTCTCAATAGACAGAAGAGCTCTTAGGTGTCTTCATAATGGATATAGGTAGACTTTGTGGCTTTATAGGAGCATTGTTAAGGCTGAGGGACATGACAATGGAGTTATTGGTACAAGGAAGTAATCTAGGCATATGTTGACAATAGACATGGCCCAGAATCCTGTTTGTCAGATTGAGGTTAAATTCAGAGATCACATACATTTTGCTGCTAAGCATGGCTCATTACTATTTTAACATTTAATTTAAAATGTCTCTCAAAATAATGTCTCTGTGCAGGTAGTCCTCATAGCTGTGTATCTAAATCCTTGATTTTCATTTTTTTTTAAATTTAAATTTAATTTCATTTTATAATCCCTCCATCCTTGATTTTTAATTGGTGAGATTAAAACCAGATTCCAGGGTGAAAGCTTTTTCTTTCCCATATCCCATTTCCCCTTCCGATCCTGTCTCAATTGTACCTGTGTTGGTAACGCCACTTCGTTCTTACCATCTGCCTATTACTTATGTTGCTGGACAATACTCATTTCCTCCTCTTCCCCCTCCCTATGAATGCTTGGAGCTCACTAACAATTCAAAATATTTACCTGAAGTGTTATAATGCTTGTTTAAAGTTCCTGTATAATTAAGTTTGCTCAAGTTTCAATTTCCTGACCTGGGGGCGGGTTCTCTGAAGAGGAAGGACGATAGAAACTTAGTTTCCTTGTGCCTTCCTGCCACCCCTCAAACTGTATAAAAACCCCAAGACCCTCTCCTTCAGGGTCGCCTTCCTTCCCTTGCTAGGGAGAGTCTATGGAGGGTTGACTCTGGTGCCGGAAATAAAGCCTCGTGTTTATTGCATTGATCCACAACTCGGTTTCTCGACTCGGTTTCTCTCTGGGGCCTCTCTCCTCGAAGATCCTAATTTGGGGTCCTACAATGGGAAATAATATCGCTTTCCACATTTGTCTTCTGTGAAGGCATCTGTGGTATAGATTACTGTATATTCTCTAATGTAACCTAAAACTGTTGAAAGGGTGTGGATTAGGTTAGAGAATACATGGTATTTATAATGTCTTTAAAACTATTTTGGGCTAACACAAACCAATAATTAGAGAATATTTTGCCAGTTTTTTTTTTCTTAGAAGTTCTTGGTACATTACAAATCACACAATTGTTTAAGTTAATACAGATTTAGAGATCCAAATCCGAGCTCACCATCCTCCTGCCTCTGCTTCCTGAGTGCTGGGATAAACTACTATTATTGCTACTGTTATTCAAACATGCAATCAAGACATACTGATAATCACTGGTGACTGGAATGCAAAGGTTGGAAACAAAGAAGAAGGCCCAGTAGTTGGAAAGTATGGTCTTGGTGACAGAAATGAAGCTGGAGATCGCATGATAGAATTTTGTCAGACCAATGACCTTTTCATTGCAAATACATTTTTTCAACATCATAAACGGAGACTATACACATGGACTTCACCAGA